>JAZKJV010001916.1:0-50735 GCA_037367405.1 Ottelia alismoides | reverse complement strand
TAATCCTGTCGCTAGGCTCTACATAGTAGCGGTCTGCTAGCATTGCTCTGGTAGCAGGGCTTAGCGATTGTGTCTGAAAATCTAGGAACATCCTAGGTTCTTTCTCTGAGTGTCTTTGAGTGTCTCCGCAGTAAGTACCCCTCTGAGGCAGAGACAGACAAAAAATTTTTCGAAAAGTAGGTATTCCCGGCCTTACTGGTGTACAAGTGTTCAGGTAGAATTCCAGCCTGACTCTACAGCAGCCCTGCTAGGCTTTTGGTATAGAGCTACTACATTAGCCTCTAGGTCTCCCCCTGATGCCATACTATGTACTTGTAGGTACTTATTAGAGGCAGGGTTATATCCGTAGGGCATGTTTAGCGAGAACTGAAAACCGAACAAGCAAGGCTTAGCAGTTAGACTTGTGTCTAACTGCTCTACTTCTTCTGTATCTATGTTAGTCCAATCACCGCTAAGAGCAGCAGCTAGTATCTCTATATGTCCGCTAGCGTACTTTGTCTTAGTAGGCACTACTAACGGTGCTCTAGTTCTGTTGCCCATCATACCAGTATTATATGTGTAGTCTCCGGGATAGTACTGGTTATAGCTAGCGTTATTATCTTTGTAGTCTGCTCCGAATAGCCCTGCAGCGTACATATCCTTATACACGGTGCCATCTTTCCTAAGAGTCTTACCACCCTGCCTTGCTACTATCTTCGCTGTAGAAAAATTGTACAGGTCTTGAGTAAGTACGCTGGTAGCCCCGTCTATGGTTCCCTGCAAGGTACTATAGTACATAGCGTACGCTCTAACAAAGTGCATAGCCACGTTATAGCTGTTTAGGTACATATCTGGCGTACCTGCCCCTGCATTATAGCTTAGCTTGTTGTAGACGTACTCTTGCTGATATGCAGGGTTAACAGTAGGCATAACGCTAGTGATACCTACTAAGTCTTCTATGGGAACGCTAATACCGTACCTATAGCTACCGTCAAACGGGGCTGCTACTTGCCTAACGCAGTAAGGACTAGCGAAGAAACTAGGCCCTATGTACATAGGCCATGCTGACCACTTGATGAATGAAGCTAAAAAAGTATCAGGGCTCTCAGGCGTAGGCTTATCTATAGTCGTTAGCCTTATGGTATCATTTTGTCTGCTAAGCAGCAAAACGTTAGGCGTTCCGTCTACCATCTCTATAGTGGTGCCATTAGATACTACAGCTATTCCGTACCTGCTACTTAGGTAGCTAGCCCATGAATCGAAGTAGGCCCTACAAAGGCGTAGTGGCTACGTATAGTATTATACGGCTGTAGTAGCTGTGCTCCAAAGTCGTATAGATACTTATGCGTATTTAAGTGCGAAAAGCCTCTAACAGGCTTAACGCCTTGAGGGTATGGGGCTACTCTGGCTGTAGTCTCATATGTACTAGCTAGTAAGTCTATCTCAGAATTATATGCCATATGCGTAGCCTGATGGTACTATACTAGACGAAATCCCTTCGAAGTAAGATATAGACTTCAAAGGTAACCCGAAGCTAGTGCAGTCCCTGTTAAAGTAGTCATGTAGCAGCTTGCTACTAGGGTATACGCCGTAGTACCTAGGCCCTACACAAGAGCTTGTAGTTATTAGCAGCTTACCGCCGTTAGGTAGTGTCTCTGCTACTCCTGCTACGTACGTGTAGCCTAAGGTAGGGTTAAGCACTATAACTTCGTAGCTTACATCTGTCCTATATGCCTCCCATATAGTCCAGCCAGACGGTATGCCGTTTACTACGTTACCTGTAACCTTTAAGCGTATAGCGTATGTGTCGCCCTCCAGAGGCACTAGCCCCGGATTTATGGCAAGCGACTTCATACGGTGTTTACACACTACGTTTTGTGGCTCTGCTATTATCCTAGTTCTAGCGTTTATCTCTACAGGTCCGAATAGTTTAGACGTCTTAATGGTATTAGTCGTGCCTGCTTGGCTAATACTAGTAGGGTAGCTTACTATGCCTCCGTATGGTAGGACAGTACCAGAGCTAGCAGACGTCGGAAAAACTCCGTACAGCATTCTGTACTGTAGGCATATTCCTCGAATACGTCTATAACCGTATCCTGCGTTAGGCTGTTTTTAGTTAGCCATGTTTCAGGGTTAAGAGCTTCATAACCACAGCTAGGAATAGTAGGCCAGTATAGATATGAGTAGTCTATAGGTGCTGCTAGTGTAGTAGTGCTTCCTATGCCTGATAGAAATGTATTAAGCTCTGCTCTGTTGTCTGCTGTTATCTTACCTACGCCGTGAATCCATATAATACCGTTAGCGTCTAAGTAGTCTAAGGCACTAGCTACAGAGGGCACCGCTATATAGGTCTGGTAGTTTAACGACGTGACCACTGTATCAGAGGGCATGTACAGGTCTCTAAAGTCTGGCCTGCCTCCTAATAGCAACACCTGCAGCCTGCCCTTATCCGAAGAGCTTCCTAAGTAGTTAGTACTAAATAGGTCGTCTTCATCTTCTACTAAGTAAACTATAGAGTTATGCAAGTAGCTGTATGGCTCTAGCTTATCGTGCATAGCTCCTGTAGCCGGGTACAGGGCATTAACATGGCTACGAAAAACGCCGTAGGATATAGGTCTGCTACAGCTACCCATACAACAGCGTCTCATGGTTCTAGCTCCTGATTAGTAAACTCTGGCAAGGCGTAGCATCCTATGTCTACGTGCCTCCATTCTCCGTATCTCCATTCTACGGATATAGGCGTACCGTCTTCTAAGTCTATGTTATGATCTCTGATAGCTACGGTGCCTCTGTAGTCTGTAAGTACGTCTCTCTTTTGGTGGCCTACAAAAACGTTAGCGGTAGGCCGTGTAAGGCCAAAGGTATATGTACCCCTATCTGTTAAGTAGTTAGTGCCGTTATCAGCGTCTCCAGATTCCGGCCTTACTATATAACCATCCCATCGACTACTATCAGGCATAACCCATGCGTAGCGTTCTACTTCTGGGTCCTCAGGGTCCTCAGAATATGGCTCTGTTAGCAGTATGAAGCCACCACACCCTGAGCTAATACAATCGGTACCCTCTAGTCTACCTACAGGCATACCCGGTATGTACTTTCTTTCATACTCTTCAGGGTCTGTAGGTTTAGCCTTTATGCGTAGCCTTATAGGGACAAAAGGCATGGGCATAAATCCCTGTAGAAAGTTGTTAGCGTCTACAGTACCATTCAAGACTATGGCATCAAATAGCCCTCTGCCTATAGTAGCCTGCATACAAGGCTGCTGCTCTTCGCTAGGGTCTGGGAGTGTAGGCGTATGGTAGTACGCCTATAACAGAGCTATGCGGTATAGCTACCTTAGTTTCCGCCCCGCCGTCTGTAGCTGAGGTTTTAGGTACTGCTAGCTTTAAGCTAGTCCGTATAGGAGGGGTGGCCTGAATAGCTTTAGGTATCTGCCCTGCGTTCATTACGTTAGTAACTAAGGTACTCACCCATCTGGCATTAAGTACCGTAGCGTCAGCATCTTCCCCCGGTCTAGGCTTACGTAGTGCTAGCTTCATAGTATGTTAGACCAATTAAGTTTTGGATAGCTTCTATATGGATCGTCGGAAAAGATACTGTATATGTACTGGTACTCACCTGCCATAGGGTTAAAATACCTGTTCCACCCTGTCGGGTTGTAGAGTATGTTCTGAGTAAGGTTGAACCCCCTCCCTCCGTTTGAGCTTATCGTTAGCTCTGGTTGTGGTGTATCGTATAGCAGCGTTTCAGGTGCGAACGTTAAGCCTAAGATAGGGCTAACATAAGCGTTTTCGTTAACGGTGCCATAGGCAGCTATAGCAGCAGCAGGTATGCTACTTAGGCGGTAAATACGCCTAGTAAATCGCATACGCAAGTCTAGCATACCGGGGCTCTGGTCTGGTTGTATAGGTGGCCCTCCCCTGCTATTCCATCTAAATAAGTCGTAGGGGAGACGCATCATCTCACCCATAGGCTCTAAGCTCTCAGAGACTATGTCAAATGTATCAGTTTCTTTATCTGTAGGTACGCCGTAACTTACGGTTACTAATGCAGACTTAGGATATTCCATCTGACCTGTAGCAGGTAGCCTAGCTACGCCGTTACGTATAGAACACTGCAGAGCTACTGGCCTAAATGCTGTAGAGATTAGCGGCCACGGTCTGCGGTTTAGTAGCAAGTCGTCTGCTAGGTAAAGCCTATCTTCGTACTTACAGCGTAAGTTAACCTTAGCTGTTATGGTACCGGTCTGCCCGTCTAGGCTTTCTTCTACGTCACCCTCTTGAGCACAGTCTACAGTAGAGAAGTATATCGTCATTTCATCTTTGTCCCTGTTGTAGAAGCCATAGCGGTAGCTAGTGTCTTAGTCTGGTTGTCTATAGCTGCTACCACTTTATCCTGTTCTGTGTTTACTACAACCTTTGTTTTATCAGAGCTACTAGAGGTAGTGCCCTTAAACATGCCCTCTATAGCTACCTGCTCTTCTGCGTCTTTCTTAGCTTTAGCTAGTTTACGCCTATCGCTATGAGTGTTAACGTCAGCAAATGTAGCCGTACCTGTACTAGGGCCACCGTAGAAAGCTGCTAGCGGATCGTCATCCTCAGGGGCAAACTTAGGTTTGCTAGGGTGTAACGCCTTGTTAGTGACGTTAGCAGAAGACTTAGCTAAGGCGTCTGCTGTCTGTTTCTCTGCCTCTACCTTTTCCTTATCTATTTCCTCTTGCCGTCTAGCTGCTACAGCTTGCTTGATAAGACTATCTTGAATACGCTTGTGCTGGTCTGATATGCCCTCTCTGCCTATAGAGCTTAGCAGGTCGTTAGTCTTCTTAGCCTGCTCTTCTTTAGCCTTGTCAGCTTCTTCCTGAGCTATACGTTCTGCCTCTCTTAGGCTTTCTGCCTCCTTTTCGGCAGCTTCCTTAGCAGCTTTCTCTTCTGCTTTAGACTTATCTTCTATGGCTTTCTTCTCTGCCTTTTCCTTAGCTAGTGCTGCCTTTTCAGCTTCGGCAGCTTCCTTAGCCTTTTTAATCTTTTCGTTACGGGCTAGCTCTTCTGCTTTCTTTACACCCATTTCGGCTATCTGCTGCTCTGTTACTATACCCTCTAGTATTAGAGCTTGTTTACGCCTGTCCTCTGCCTCTTGTGCCATTTCGGCTTTAATGCGTTCTCTGTTAGCCTTAGCTTCCTGCTCTTCTCTCTTGCGTGCCTCTATCCTAGCTGTATGCGTTTCGTCTGTTATCTTAGTAAGCTCAGCTAAGTGATAGGCTTGCTCTTCTCTGTACGTGGCTGCGGCACCGTCGAACCCTAGCCAGTCTGCTATAGCTGCGTTCATATCAGACGTACCGGCTAGTACGCTATGTACAAATCCGTTCCAATCTGAAAAGACTGTTGATATACCGGTAGCCCATAAGTCTAGCTCTGCCGTCATATTCTCCATACCGGATATGTTAGCAGATATACCATCACTAGAACCGAATAGGGCTGTAGCTAGCTCAGACAGTGATATAACCGCCCCAGCTATGAACGGCATTAGCTCAGCACCCTGCTGAATTAAGTCGTCTACTAGAGGCAGCATAGGCTCTAGCCCGTTAGCTATGGCTTCTCCTAGGGCTTCTTCTACCTTGCCAAACTTAGTAGCTAGCGTAGCCTGCTTATCACCGAAGTTATCTGTAGCGTCAGCAGCACCGCCAAACTCTGCGTCTAGCTCGTCTAAGATTATAGCTTGTGCTTCTGCTAGCCTACCTGATTCTGCTAGAATCTTAATAGCTTCTTTCTGCGTCTCTGAGAAGCTAACGCCAGACCGACTAAGAGCAGAGATACCATTAACCGGGTCATTAAGAGCCTTGCCTAGCTGCATAGCTGCCCCTGCAGCGTCACCACCTATTACAGCAGCCATATCTAATGCTGACTTAGTAGCTCTATCGAAGTTATCTCCCTTTATCTCCTTAAAAGTAAGAAGTACTGCCTGCCCCTGCTGAATAGTCTCGCCTTGAACATTAGTTAAGGCTTCTAGAGTATCAGCGTAGCTTATTAGCTCTTCTTTAGTCTTACCGGCACTTTCCCCCGTAGCTTTGAGTACCGCCCCTAGTTTCTTCTCTGCTGCTTGAGCTTCATTAAACGCACTTACAGCCGAAGCACCTACATCATATAGGCCCTTAGCTATTACACCCAAAGATACTACTGTTAACGCAGTGTCTACCTTAGCACCAAAGCTAGAGAGCATAGACTCTACGTTCTTTAAGTCTTTCTCTACGTCTTTGTTCTTTAGCTCTAGCTCTATTTGTGCCTTGCTTACTGCCATTAGCTAGTGCCTTGTGCGTATGTAATCTTCGTAGTCCGACATAGTAGCAAAGTACAGCTTTCCATTAGCTGACCTAGCTACTCCCTCTCTGTAAGTTTTCTTAGCTGCTATAATCTTACAGTACTCTGTTAGTGTTAGATTCACTATGTCAGATATAGCAGTACCCGGAAAAGCAAGTAAGAATAGAGCTATTTTCTCTTCTAAGGTTTCTGGTACATGCCCCGTAGGCTCTTCTGTAGGCGTGTCTAGCAAGTCTGCTATATCATCGTCTACAGGGTCTACGGGGCTTGTGTAGGGTGCGGTACACCTATAGCATCTATATTCTGAGACGTGTAGACTACGTCTAATATGCGTTTCCAGTTAGCAGGAAGTAGCAGCATCTGCTTTAGGTCTTTAGCAGACAAGCTGCCTGCAGGTGTTACCAGTCTGGTAACTATCTCTACCATGCCGTCTACGGTGCATATCTCAGCTAGTCCCTCTCCCCTAGCCCATGAAACAGTAGCTAGCTCTTTGATACGCTTATGTATTAGCGCTATCCTGTCCGGGCCTTGTACTCCTAACGCCTGTAGAGTAGCTGTGTACTTTTCTAATAAGAGCTTTCTAACCCATAGCGTAAAATGCTCTACATCAGATAGGCTAATCATGTTAGCTGTTAGCTCTAGCTCTGGCTTGCTGTCGTCTGCTACAGGCTTTCCGTCTTCTACCTTTATTGGCTGTAGCTTGAATTGTATTGTCCTAAGTGTCATAGTTTACCTCTAATTGAAAAAGCCCGTTTAGGCGGTTCCTAACCTGCCTACGCTAGAAGACTAATAGGCATACCTAAACGGGCTATGTCGTTAGTTGGCTTGTGTATACTGCTATGTAGTCCACGGCCACCAGTTGTTAGCTGCATCTGCAGGCTTCTTAATAAAGCCTACAGTACCTGCAGAGTCGTTAGACTCCATGCCTATATTTATAGTCATAGACTCTATAGATGCCGTTTTCTACATTGCAGGTTACGTCTGTAGACTGCTCTACGCTACCGTCTGAGAGCATCCAGTAATCAGTAGCGTTTATGTACAGCTTAATATCCTCTAGCAGCGTACCCACACTAAACAGAGGGGTTTTCTCATTCGTAGGTATTGATAATGTCCAGTCTACAGGGCCGCGTTCTCTCTTCTTCCAGCCACCTGTAGAGGCATTAGCTAGCTCTGCTAGCTTGCTTGTAATCGTAAGCGTAGCCGTCTGCCTGTTAGGTACTAACGGCGTAGTGCCTCCGTACACAAAAGAGCAATCAGACGACTTAACCTTTTTTAGCGAGGTTACGTCTAGTACAGCACCGCCTGAGGCTATTACTAGTGGCCCGTTGCCTAAGAACGAAACAGTGTGTTTTACAACTTTGTTAGCTGCAAAATCCCACATAACCTGTATTTGCGATACTATAACATCCTGAGTGTATCGCGTTCCCGCCGTACCACGTACGCCGCTAGTAGGTCCTGCGTAGCCTATGAACTGGAATGATTCTCCCGGCAGTACTGACGGTAGGCCGCCGTGAGCAGTGTAACCGCCTGAAGTGTCTTTAGTGCCATATGACCTAGCGGTACCCTGTCGGGTAGCAGAGTTAGTAATAGACTCTTTCTCTGCTGTCTCCGATAGGTTCCATACGGCTACATTTCCTATGCCGTTAATTGCTGCCAAACCGCCGTTATACATACAAGCTCCGTTCTACTAGCAAGTCTACGCGAAAAGAGTAACGGCTACTGTGGCCTATTACAACGTTCTTACCCGGTAGCTCTCCTAAGCCTAGCGTAGAATTAGCATCAGGCTCTACCTTTTCCAACACTACACCCGGCAGTATGTCCGGTGCTGTAGTCAAGTCTAGCTTTCTTGTGACTCTGAATAGCTCCCACAGAATAGCGTTCAGCTTTCCATTATAGAAAACTAAGTCCCCTGTAAGCACCTGCCACGTACAGTATAGCTGCAGCATATCGGTAGAAGAGTCTACGCCTACGGCAGATAGCCTGTCTATAGTTAGCATTACGCTAGGTACGTCTGCCTCATTAGGTGCCTGCGTAGTGTCTGATTCTTTACGCATTAGCTTAGCGTTAGCAGGCTTGACTAGTGAGGCTAGTTCCGTACTGTCTCCGAATGCTTTCCACAGAGCGTAGAAAGTAGCTGAGATAGGATCAGTAGGCTGCCCTATTTCTAGCAAGTAGTTTTCTACGTAGTTGGTCATGCTAAACAATCTTAATAGCGTTAATGTCCGCTATCTGTGATATCTCTTTGATAATAGCGTCCGCTGCTCTGTTAGTCTCTCTTTGCATCTGAGCTATAGTAGCAGAGTCTGGCCCTACTATTATCTCTCTTACAGGCAAATGACCTGCTCCTATTTGGTGAAACTCTGCTATTTGTGCAATAGTAACTCTGCCAGAGCTAGGGTGCGGATCGCTACCGCCGTAGCCTACAATTACACTTCTGAGGTTTCTTATGTAGAGAGCACCTGCTCTCATGGTAGTAGGGTCTAGCACAGTAAACAGCGTAGACGTATCTCTAAGTATAGCAGATATCTTGCTTAGTGTGGCCTGCTTTACGGGTCTCTTAGATTTACGCTTAGCTTTATACGCCGCTAGGTCTCTACGCCTAGGCTTAATAGGTGCCCACTCTCCCCCGCCTCTAGATAGCCTTACAAACCTACGTTGAGCGAAGCTCTTATAGATAGCGGCCCATCTTTTGTACATGGTATCTATGTGAGGGTCATTAGCACCGTCTAGCGTTATACGCTTTTGGAAAGCCTCCAACCTACGCCTAGTTATAGTTACTTTAGCAGGCATAAAGAAAAAGCCTAAGCCTAACGTGTAGGGCTTAGGCTTTAGTTAGTCGTAGAGTCTACTAGGCAGAGTTAGCTAGCAGCTAAGCACCTACTATGTAGAGACTCCCTTTTTCAGGGCACCCGGACGGCTGCAGAACATCAGAGGGTTAGCTTGGCTATGTAGCTCAATACCCATCTGGTGAGGCATAACCTCGGAGCTTGTGTACATCGGCACCGCTACCTTATTTACGGCATCGATGAAGTTAGCAGGGCTGCCGTAGTGCTTATACAGTCCGTTAGCACTAGCACCGGTAGGGAAGAACCTAGCTACGTTAGTGCCACCGAAGAAGTTAGTAGCTCCTAGTACAGACCGGTAACGTGTCCACGTAATACCACCCCATCGGAAGACATCGGCACCGGGGTCGATGTTACCTCTACGTAGCTCGTAGTCGGTCTCCCATGCAGAGCGTACGCCTGCTGATAGTAGCATGTTCTGGAAGAATGTATCGTCGATAAGTGCAGAGACTTCCGAGATACCTACACCACCAATAGCATCGCCTACAGCTTTCTTAACTTCCATGCACTTTAGCTGTAGGGCAGCTTCAGTACCTGCAGAGAAGTTAAATGTGAAGGTATCTTCTGTTAGGCCGAATTCTGTGAAGAAGTTAACTACGATAGAACCGTCTTTAGGGTCTCGTAGTACGCCGCACATAGAAGAAGCTCGTAGGTACTCAAACGTAGCTTCAATAGCCTCTTTCTGTGCAGTTAGCTCGTCTGTTACCTTTTCGTCAAAAACTTCGGTCTCTGAGTCAGAACCGAATTTTCGTACGCCTACCACAGAGGCAGCCATAACCGCCCCTTTGACGGGGAAGTGTGGAATGTCAAACGCTCTAACAATACGTCGGCCACTTTCCAGCGTAGGCCCTGTATCGCCACGGGTGCCCATAGGCAGCAGGCTTACTCTGTTCTGCTTGTACTCTAGGCTAACGTTATTAACTGTTAGCCCTTCGAATTTGAACAGACCTAGAGAGCCTAGGTAGCCCGGTACTACCGGCAGTGTGTTAATAGCCTCAGTTAGGGCGGTAACTGTAAAGGCGTCGCCCATCATGGCCTGAAGAGTCAAACCCATTGTAAATATCCTATGTGAGCCCTGAGGGCGAAACCTTGAAACAGAAGAAACGAAACCTAGCCCTAAGCTAGGACTATGCTGGAGACAGTACGGATGTAGCAGGGTCTACCGGCACGATCGGCGGTACCGGCAGCGTAGCTAGTGCTGTCTTTGCGTTAGTCATGTTGATAGCTGCTGCTGCTGCGTCAACAGTTTTCAGCATAGCTGCGTCTACGGTAGCAGGACCGCGTACTAGTACGATAGCCTTAACAGCACTATCTGTAGTAGCTGCTAGGTTAGAGATAGCACCGTCTGCCCGTAGTATAACTGCGTTATACGTATTAGCATTAGCTGCAGGCGTTAGAACCGCCTTACCGCCTGAGAATACGCAGGGCATCATTGATAGCCCGTCTTTAGTCACGCTAACCGCTACAGCATGGCCGTTTCGGATAATGCAGGACTGAAAATTGTAGGCAGGGTTGAACGATGCTAGTAGCCCGTCAAAGGGCTGGTTACTCATTGTTGCCGATGGCATTAGCTATGCTCCGTACCTGTGAACTGAAAGAAAAGGTTAGCCTAATACTGGCTTACTTAGTAGCTGCTGCTGCCTTAGCCCTAGCCCTAGCTAGGATACGATTAGTGGTAGCAGGGCTGCCGTCATCCTTTTTAGGCAGAATAGTAGCTCTGCCGATGACACCAGAACTAGGAGCAGCTTCAAAAGCTGCTATAACAGAATCAAACGCAGGGTCTGAAATGTCTGTAGACTCTGCATTTAGAGATAGAGCAATAGCTGCCCCTGTAGGGCTTAGCCATGTTTCTCGTAGCTTGTCTGCCTGAGCAGGCGTTAGCTTACCGCCTGCTACTAGGCTATCTATACGCTGACCGCGTAGCTTGCTGTTAAGGCTTACTAGAGCCGGTGGAATGCTCATAGCTACTACGGGTGGTGCTTGAGTAGCTGCAGCAAGGGCTGCAGCTTGCTCTGCTACCTTAGTCGTAAGGGCTGCTACGGAGTCTGATACAGCCTTGTACGCTGTAGCGATAGCTTCAGTTAGTGAAGCCTCTGTAGCGTCTGAAGCTACCTGAATACCGAATATAGCAGCCAGTGTCCTTAGAGCTTCCATTGAAGTAGCCTTACTTGGCAGTAGGCTTAATGCTACAAACTTATCCATACCCGGTATAACCGGGGCTGTAGTTAGCATTAGGTGCCTAATAGGTCGTATGTACTTTTTGCCTGTCCCGTTACAATAACTAGGAGGCTGGTAGACGCTAACATCGGAAACAGCTAGCAGACTAGCATTGTCTACAGGTACTTCTACTACGAAGAATAGAGCCTCTCTATCTTTAGAGTCTCTAGAGACCGTAGCATCTATTACATAACCCTTAGCGTCGTTAGGGTCAGTGGTAATCTCATGCGTAAGCTGTACAGGTATAGCTACGCCATCTTTAACCTGTTCTTTAACAGAAGAGCACCAATGGTTAAGCGTAGCGGGGTCTATTACTACGTCTTCTGTCAGCTTTTTCCCGTCAGGGCTATATCCTGCGAACGTTCCTACATAGGCTACCTGCTTCAAGTAGAGCTTAGTAGCGGGGTTACTACTAGGAATAGCACTACTGCTATCTAGGTCGTTTACCCTTAGGAAGTCTAGCCCGTGAATCATACACTAAATACCCGAAAATACATTTCCCGGATTAAAATTAAACCCATTATCCGGACCATTATACTCTTCGGGAGGGGCTATAGACTTCTCTTCATCAAACAATGGTATGACTTGGCACCTACAATTCCAACCATTAGGAGGGTAATTAGTACGCCAAAAGCTATCTTCTTTCGGCAGTATTACACCGTCTAGCAGTGCGTGCTCTTCACGTACTCTGTAGTCTCCTACTGTTACGTAGTTGTAGCCCCAAAGTATAGGGCCTATCTCTACAGAGTTTTCAGAGTTAAACTTACCTGCGTTAAAAGCTATCTGTGTCTGTGTCCTAGCTATTGTTTCAATTCTAAAAGGTGCCTGCCCTGTTATGCCTAGCTTATTCATAGCCTGCTCTAGGTCACCTATTATAGTCTTAATAGGTACACCCTCAGTAAAGCTATCTGCTAGAGCGTCTCTAAGCATCCTATCTGCGTACTCACTAACGCCAGATATAATATCAAACGCTTTAGTTTCGTAGAGATTTCTTAGGTACTCTAAGGTAGCCTGATTAGCTTGCCGAAACGTACCTTTGATAACTGGAGATAGCTCTAAAGCTACGCTCTGCCTCTTTAGCTGCTTTTTAACTATGCTGGCTGCTGTTAAGTTAGCAAACGTAAAGGCGTCCCCTAGCTCTCTAGCAATGTCGCCAAAAGTAGCTAGGTCTCTAGGGTCTGGCATACGCTTAAATCTAGATACGCTTAGTAGAATCCTACTGCGTATCTTTAAGCAAGCTCTAGCTACTGCCGGTCTTACTAGCCTCTCTGCTATTCGTAGACCTACTACGTAGGGTATAGCGTTACGCCGTATAGACATCAGGGGCACCAGATTCTGTTATCAGCTTCAGAGGGCTAAGGCTAACAGAGCCTACAATAACGCCGCGTATCAGAGCCTCTACCTTGTCGTTATGCCCTCTCAAGGCGTGTACTGCTCTACCGTTAGCGTCAAAATCAGCTATGCCCTTGCTTTCGTATAAGAGTACTCCGGCTTTAGTAGCTACTGCGTCTACCAATATAGCCGGTAGTATGTCCCCTTCGCTAGGCATTATGTACCTAGATGAAGCTAGGCAGCTTCTGATATAGCTATCCGCTATGCAGATAGCATATGCTATTCGCTCTTCGATAACTATCGTATCTGAAGTGTTGTCTACGTCTGCCCACTTAGCTACAGCTTCGGTACCGAATACGTGTTCTACATCGCCTCTACCGCACATATACTGACCGGACGGTACTACAATAGTAGCCTGCGACATACTAAGCAGAGAGAGCTTCTCTAGAGCTAGCTCTATCTCTTCTCTAGTCCACATTGAGTCCGCACCATTAGGGCCTAGCTGTAAGGCTGTAGCTGTAAATGCTGGCTGGCTGCTTATTGTGGTTAGCATCTGACTTAGAGTAGTTAGTACTCCTGCTCTCTGGTCTGTTAGCCTAAGCAGCAGAGTAGCTATGTCTGCTGCTGCTGTGTTCAGCTTAGAGCTAGCTGCTAATTGATCGGCACTAGGCATAGCCGTTGCTATCTCGTTATTAGTGCCGCTAGTTTGTACGTACCCTAAGCCTATGAACGTAGTACCCTGCTTCAAGGTAACTCTATAGGAGTTTGCAGGCAGGTCAGAAAAGGCAGCTTGATAGAGACCTGTAGTAGCGTCTACTACAGTTACGGACGTAGCTACGTAAGACGTACCGCCTGCTAATGGTGTTAGCACTAGCTCTGTAGGTACTCTATTAGGTACGCCGTCTACTCTTACTGTGTGTACTGTAGGCATCTTCTCACGTTCCAATTATTTCGATAGACCTAGACTCTGTAACCAGACCTAAGGCAGTTAATAACTGCATAGCCTGCTTAACGTCGTCGCTATCAGTGTCCACAGTATCGCGAGACAGTAAGCGTAGCTTAAACTTACGTACACGCAAGTCTGTACAGTCTTCTATAGCTGCTAGCTCTGTGTCTGTGAATCTAAGCAGAAAATGCTCTGCAGGTACCGTAGTGTCCGGTATTATTTCGGTCTGCTCTACTAGCTTGCCGTCTTTAAATACTGCGTGTATTTCTCTCATCTGCTAGAACCTTATACCAAGTACAGGGCAGTTAGCTCCTATCTGACTCCAGCCAGAGTTAGGCAGTGTACTAGGTAGCCCTGTGTGAGCATTAGTAGAAGTCTGTTGGTAACCTGTTACTAGTCCTGAGTTACCTGCAGTGCATCCGAAGAATAGCGGCATCCTTAGCGAGCCACTAGGACAAGCTGTGATACTGGTAGTACCGTCTGTAGCAAGAGCTAGCCAGTATATCTGCCCAGCTACTAGAGCTTGGCTTACAGTTATCTCACGTACTCCTGTAACTCCTAGCACGAACCACGTACCGGCATCTAATACCCTAGTGAATCCGTCTATCGCGTCTCCAGTGTATATGCCTAGCCTGCAGTAAGTACCGGACACAGAAGCATTACCCTCCAATGCGTACAGCCCTGTTATCGTTATGTCGTGGCTAACGATTATCGGCACTAGGTATATAGTGTTAACTGCAGCAGAGAATTGTTGCGTAAACGCTCCGGGGTCTTGCGAACCATAGTAGTTACTGGTCCTGTACTTAACGAAGTTAGATACCTTTAGGTATCGCCTTAGCCAGAACTCGTCTGCATTCTGCAGGATAGTAGGAGCACTAGTAGAGATAGGAATAGTGCTAGCTACGCCTGCTGAGCTAATCATAGGCAGGGTATTTGTACCGCCTCCGGGGGCAGCTAGTGCAGCTACAGACTTACCGGCTACGCCTACAGCAAATACATTTACTGTAGTAGTGCCGCTAATACAGATAGCAGACTCAGAGGCAGGTGTACCTAGTGCAGCTATGTTACCTAGCCTAGCGTTAGCAGCTTGCTTGCCGTCTAGAGCAGTCTGCAGGTCAGTTTGTGAGCTTAGCGTACCAGTGATACCACCCCACGCTACGCTACCACCGCCCCCGCCCTGCCATGTACTAGAACCTAAGGCAGAGTTAATAGCAGCCACTACAGTAGACTGTGTTAGATAAGTAGCTGTATCGATAGAGTACGTATTGGCTGCGGTTCTGCGTAGTAGCCCTACTGCAGTAGCTGCTGTAACGATACCGGCTAACTCTGCTGAGTATGCTTGTACGTTAGTGCCTATCACTACGCCTAGAGTAGCTCTAGCTGTGGTAGCGTCGGCATCGTCTACAAGAGACCTGCCGAACGCTGTAAACGTAGCTAACGCAGCAGTACCACTACCGGTCCAGTAGCTAAGGTTATCGGCTGCTGTAGTTTGTCCTGCTATAGCCGTTAGGTTAGCCACTGATCCTAGACCGGCTAGCGTAGTTAGATTCGTAGCTAGGTTCTGCTTTCCGTTCAGGGCAGTCTGCAAATCGGTCTGGCTGCTTAGCGTACCAGTAATACCGCCCCACGCTACGCTGCCACCGCCCCCGCCCTGCCACGTAGTAGAGCCTAAAGCAGCGTCTATAGCTGCTACTACGGTAGCTTGAGTTAGATACGTAGAGGTATCTATAGAGTAGGTATTAGCTCCGGTCCTACGTAATAAGCCTATAGCACTAGCTGCCGTAACTATACCGGCTAGCTCTGCTGAATAGGCTTGTACGTTAGTACCTATTACTACGCCTAACGTCGTCCTAGCTGTAGCGGCATCAGCATCGTCTACAAGAGACCTGCCGAAAGAGGTTATGGTACCTACTGCTACGGCTGTAGCACTAGTAAAGTAAGCATAGGTATTAGCTGCCATAGTAGCAGCAGCTAGGTTTGTTAGCTTAGTATCAGAGTTCTGCTTTCCGTTTAGAGCAGTCTGCAAATCGGTCTGAGTACTAAGCGTACCTGTAATAGCTCCCCACGCTACACTACCCCCGCCTTGCCATGTAGTAGAGCCTAGAGCAGCGTTAATAGCTGCTACTACTGTGCTCTGTATTAGGTACGTATTAGTATCTATCGCATACGTACCGCTACCGGTACGCTGAACTAGCCCGGTACCTGTAAGAGCAGCTATAGCCGTTAGGTCTACGCTGCTAGCTTGTTTAGCGTCTAGGGCAGTCTGCAGGTCTGTTTGAGAGCTTAGAGGGCCTGTTAAGCTGCCCCACGTATTCACGCCTGCAGGGCCTTGAGGGCCTGTAGGGCCTGCCGGGCCTGTAGGGCCTGCCGGTCCTGTAGGGCCTGCCGGTCCTGTAGGGCCTGCCGGTCCTGTATCCCCGGTATCACCCTTCATACCCTGAATACCCTGAGGGCCTGTATCTCCCTTAGGGCCTGTAGGGCCTGCCGGTCCTGTAGCACCTACAGGGCCTGCCGGTCCTGTAGGTCCGGTTAGACCTGTAGGGCCTGCAGGGCCTGTAGCTCCCGTAGCACCTGCAGGGCCTGCCGGTCCTGTCAAGCCTGTAGGGCCTGCAGGGCCTTGAGGGCCTGCCGGTCCTGTAGGGCCTGCCGGTCCTGTATCACCTACAGGGCCTGCCGGTCCTGTTAGCCCTATAGGGCCTTGAGGGCCTGCCGGTCCTGTTAAGCCCGTAGGGCCTGCAGGGCCTGCAGGGCCTGTAGCTCCGGTATCTCCCTTAGCACCTGCAGGGCCTGCCGGTCCTGTTAGACCTATAGGGCCTTGAGGGCCTGTAGCTCCGGTAGCTCCGGGGGCACCTGCAGGGCCTGTATCGCCGGTATCTCCCTTAGCACCTGCAGGGCCTTGAGGGCCTGTAGCACCTGTTAAGCCTATAGGGCCTGCAGGGCCTTGAGGGCCTGTTAAGCCTGTAGGGCCTGCCGGTCCTGTAGGGCCTGCCGGTCCTGTAGGGCCTGTTAAGCCTATAGGGCCTTGAGGGCCTGTAGCACCTGTTAAGCCTATAGGGCCTTGAGGGCCTGTATCTCCAGTGTTGCCCTTAGGGCCTTGTGGTCCTGTGTCTCCGGGTAGCCCTTGAGGGCCTGCCGGTCCTGCAGGGCCTGTAGCTCCGGTAGCTCCGGTAGCACCTGTAGGGCCTGTTAACCCTGTAGCTCCGGTGTCCCCCTTAGGGCCTTGTGGTCCTGTAGGGCCTGCCGGTCCTGTAGCACCTACAGGGCCTGCAGGGCCTGCCGGTCCTGTAGCTCCGGTGTCCCCCTTAGGGCCTTGTGGTCCGGTAGCCCCTGTAGCTCCGGGGGTACCTGCAGGGCCTTGTATGCCTTGAGGGCCTATCGGTCCTGCAGGACCGGGGGTAGACGCTACGCCCGATAAGGCTGCAGCTAATTCAGTAGTGCTTACCGCCTGCATTAACAAGCGTAGCTGTGTAGGTGTAAGAGCTACTGGAGTGTCACTAGCACCGCCTACTATGATGCTATCTACAGGTAGATTTACTATCGCTTGATAGTTACACCAGAGCATCGGTCTAATCACTTTCGTAGTTACGTATTATTTCAATAGCTGCTCTGATTAGCAGCCTCAGAATAAAAGTAAGTACCTCTTTAGATGTAAAGAGGTATAAAATCATAGGTAGAACTATGCTAGACTGTAGCCTCTCTACTAGGTCTTCTTCATCTAGGTCTAGAGGATTAGCTACTGTAGCGAATGCAGTAGAGAAGCTAGGAGCTAGCTTAGATAGCTTAGCTTTACGCTTAGCCTCAGGCATCAATACTATAGGCTTGCCGTATAGCATTAGGTCAGACTGCTCTAAGAATGACGGGCTAGTAGCTGCCTGCACTAGTATCGTGGGGTCTAAGGTGTAAAAGGCTGTCACATAGCTGCCCTGCGTAGTGTACTTAATACCTGATATCGCATTCATTTCAAAAGCACCTTTAGTACACCGTACTTAAACTTTAGGGCTACACAATCACCCTCTACGCCTATTGCTTTTAGCGTTAGCTTTACAGGGCCTCTTTTCGCAGTTATTCCGCCCTCTACCTCTATACCTGCTCCGTTGAAGCGTAGTACTGCATTGCTATCTAGCATTACAGACCACCCTGCTACGTTAGCCTGCCTAGCCGTTAGCAAGTCTAACACTAACTTTTTCGCTGCGTCGTCTACGTCTACCTCTATGTCAGCTAATGCAGCTACTACAGGCTCTGTGTCTATAGGTGTAACGACACTAGGGCTACTTACCTTAAAGATAAGTAGCCCTAGTGCAGCTATTACTAGACAGTAATCAGTTATTGAGAGCTTTAGATAGTGCATCTATGGTAGCCTTACTAAAGCCTCTTTGACCTGATTCTAGCAATGATAAGAGAGCTACGCTAATGCCTGCAGCTTTAGCTAGCTGCGTAAGACTGTAGCCCTTAGCCTTTCTGGCTTCAGTCAGGGCTACTGCTGTAGCTCTCTTATCTATGACCTGTTTAGTTACCGTACGGGTAACCGGCTGGAAGCTCATCGTCTGCGTACCGTATAGGTTAGTCCGGGACTGCGGTAGGTATAGCGAACGTTAGCCGTACCGTGTTCTCTGTTGTGAAGCTCTTCTAGCTGCTGCTCTGTCATACGGTCTAGCGTAGACGCACTATATCTATGAGTATCGATAAGGTGATAGTAAACCTCGGGTTTAGCTGCTGCGTATGTAGGCCCTACATTGTAGGTAGGTACCTGATAGGTAGGAGCATTATAGCTCTGATTGTTCTCTACCTTAGTCTTGATGTATGACCACCCGAAAACGCCTACGCCTCTCCATAGCTCTTTGCCGTCAGCGTTTCTTAGTATAAACGTAGGCAGCTTAGTCACTCCTAGGCTGCTGGCTAGCCCTTTGTTTTCATCGAAGTTGATAGGCTTTAGTACGTTATCCGGAAAGCCCGCTACGTCTACCTGCTTGCACACTTGGCACCAGTCAGCAGTGAACATATCGACGGTAACGCTAGCGGTAGCTACGGGCTCTGCAGCGTAGCTAACAGGGCTAGCCTTAGCTTCCTTATAGGCGGCTTTCATGGCCTGCTGTTGCTGTTCGAAGTAAGGCTTTAGCTTGTCCTCTACAGCTTCTGCTATTCGTTCTGCAGTAGCGTTATCGATAACACAAGTGCATGTAGCTTGTGTCTCTGCATAAGCCTTAGTAGCTTTCTCGGCTACTTCCTTAGGCGTAGCTTCATCGTCTCCGAAGTCTAGAGAGAACCCTTCATCTTCATCAGCTTGCAGGCTTACAGTCTGGTACGCCTGCTCTGAGCTTTTAGCTAGCTGTGCGTCTAGCTCTTTGGCTGCTGTCTCGATTCTGTGCGTTACAGTAAGCCCGGTGCATCCTGTTGTTAGTGTGCTAATGACTAGCACTAGCAGTAGACTGAATACTCTCATAAAGTGTCCTACCTTGTAACCGGTTTGCTTAGATAGTCATAGCGAGGGGCTACAAGTCCCTCAGAAGTGGCTACGCCTATCATTACAACGTTTCTATCTTGTGTCATCTGCTCTACGCATCTAAGCGATAGTAGAGTAGTACCTTTGTCTCCGTAGCTTAGGCTATGGCTATTGAAGAGCCTAGGAAGTCTATCGCCGTTCCTAGTCTTAAAGCCTGCTAGTGTTACAGAGTGACCGCCTGCAGACTGTCCGCTATAGCTCTCTACTACAGCCCCTGCCCTGCTAAGAGAGGTAACCCAACTAAACCCGCAGTGTATAGGGCCTTGATTGGATTCTATCCACGCTACTACGTCTTCTAGCGTACGTAGGCGGTAAAACTTCTTTAGGCGTATGCTTCTGTTAGCCTCTGCCTGCTCTTTAGTAGCAGGTGGCATAGGTACCCTAGAGTACTCTTTAGGGTAAGGCCAATACTCTTCTAGGCAGAGCCCTTTGAGGGCTACTTTAATACCGTTACTTACGGTGCTGCCGTTATCCCCGCGTATGCCGTCTAGCTCTTGTGTCCAGATATAGGCACCCATACGGGTTAGCTGAACTACCATTCCAGTATCGAGATATACGCATATCTCAGTACTGGTACTGATGCTATTACCCTGACAAGAGCCTATAGAGAACTGGTTCTCTATGCGAATGTAAGGGCGGTAGTCTACTTCATCAGGCAGGTCTGCCTTGCTATAGCCCCCTGCTACGGACTTAGCGATAGACTCAGAAGAGCATAGTCTATCTAGCTCTTGCCAGTCTTCTAAGTCTATGTTCCAGCTTAGGCATTTAGACGTAGCCATGTTATTACCCTTGATGTTAGCTGATAGCCTGTAGCTATGAACAGTGTCACGATTAGAAGAGCTTTAAGCATGGTAAGCCTTACATCCTCGATAACTTAGAGTCTAGCTTTTCTAGCTCTGTAGCTATCTCTTCGTATGTCTTTCGGGCTAGCTCTGGTGTCCATACTCCGGGAGTCTTAGCATCCGAGTCAGGGTTAAACGTCTTTTGTAGGTGCGTGTCTAAGTCCCTAAAAGACAGATCAGTAGCTGCCTTGTTATAGGTTCTTAGCAGTGCGTTAAACTCTGCCTCAGTGGTCTTATCCGTTAGCTCGCTAAGGGCCTTACGGTAAGCTGCTGCTGTGTTAGCAGGCTGATTAAGTACGCTGCTAGCTGCGGGGTGCCTAGCTACTTCTACTTTCTCTTTTGAGAAGTAGCCATATGCTAAGTATACCACTGCTGCTATTAGTGCTAGGCGTACTAGCGGGTTAGGCTGATTCTCTTGCATGGTACCACCTTACTTAACGGTAGCTATCTTAGCTGTAGGTGCTGCCGGTGCTGTAGCTTCTTCTGCCTTGTTTGTAGGGGCACTAGCTCTAGCTACCTTAGTCCATGCTGTGCTAAGCTCTGTGCTTAGGTCTACGTCTGAGCGTACAGAGTTAACCTTAACTAGCAGGCTTAGCAAGTCCTCAAGGTTAGACGGTAGGACGATTAGCCCTAGAGTCTTTAATAGCTCTTGTGCTACTTGAGACTTAGCCTCAGAGGACATACCGGCTAGCTTTCGTAGCTTAGCTGCTAGTGCCGGTAGCTCTGCTAGCTCTGCCTCTACTTGCTGGTCTGTATTAGGCGTACGCTTGCCTAGCAGAAGCTGCTTAGCTAGCTCTACTACAGTCTTAAAGATAGGCTGTACCGGGCTAGGGATAGCTAGCCCTGCAGCGAACACGGCAGCTATAACGTAGAGTATGGAGTCTTGAGGAAGTGAAAAGTTCATAGCCTATTATTCTCTTCTAGCGTTAACGAAACGGGTTTACATTCTAATACCTATAACGTTAACTTTTAGGATAAAAATAATACGCTAGCTATGTGTCTCTTCGTCAGCTTCCTCTGCTGCTGCCTTGCCTCTAAGAAAGCCTAGCTCTTGCATTAGCTTAGCTAGCTCTTTCTCTAGCTCACTAACCTTAGCAAATAGGGCTTTACGGTCTGCCTTACATTCGCTGTGCTCTAGCTTAAACCATGCCCACAAAGCACCTACTGCTAGGGCTAGTATTCCACCTGCCCACGTATGAAAGCTAGTAGGTGTATCTGCTGTAGCAGCTTGAGCTACTAGTAGTACTGCGTCTTGCATTAGTTTACTGCTCCTGCTCCTAAGTCTGTTACTACTCCGCTATCGCCTGCCGGGTTAGTGGCATCTTTTACACCACCTGCAGGTACGCTGTCAGTTATGCTACCGCTGCCTCCCTCTTGTGTAATAGAGGGTACGCCTACTAGCTCTCTAAGGGCAGCGAAGTCTATATTAGCAGAGTCTAATAGCCCTAGGTCTCCGGACTGTAGAACCTGCTGATATAGCCCACGTAAGAAAGCCTTATGCTCTTCTGTCATAGGCTCAGCTATTAGGCGTACAGTGTCTGCAGCTTCAGGGCCGAAGTTAAGCTCTAGTAGAGCATTAACAGGGCCTTTATTCATCCTAGCTATTATGGAGTCTGTTCGGTCTATAGCTACTGTTAGAGCTACGTCTGCATGGGTCTCAGCTTCTGCCTTAGTACCATGCTTGCCTTCGATAATGCTACGTTCTGGCATACCGAAAGCTCTTACCATTAGAGTCTCTGTATGCTGCATACGGCTAAGCATATGACCAGAGCTAGCCCCTGTCATTTCCTTTAGCTCTATGCTCCAATCGGGCTGCGTGATAAGGCTATTAAATGGCACCTGTAAGGCTGCGGTACCGGTAGCCTGCCCATTAGTAGTAGGGATTGTAACCCCGCCGTTAGCTCTTAGTGCAGTTAGCACCTGCATAGCTATCTGATCGTTAGATACTGGCTGCCCTCTGTAAATAGTCTGCCCTACAGGGTACTTAACAATCCAGATAGCTCCGGCTGCCTTTTCGTCGAATTTATCCGCCATTACCTCTAAGGTGCGGTAGCGTTTATCGTACGGGGCTACCTTAGCTAGCGTACCCTCTCCGTAGTGGTTATGCCCCTCTACGCCTTCGGTTAAACAGCAGGGCCTTAGCTCTGCCTAGTATCTCTACGGTTACGTCTTCTCCGTAGTCCAGAAAGAAGCCTACAAATGCCCCTCTTTCGTCTACTAGTATCGAAGTTATAGACGCTAGGCATTGTTCGAACCCGTCTATAACTAGCTTGCCGTCTCGTAGCTGCCAGACTATCTCTAGTCCGGACCATCCCCTATCTAGCATACCGAACACGGCAGCTTTAACGATAGTGTTACGGTGCTTCAGTAGCTGCTCTACTAAAGCTATAGCCTCAGGGTCTGCCCCTTCATCAGCTTCTACGGACCACTTAGTAGCTAGTACAGGGCTGACACTTAGCAGCCTAGCTAAGTGTACTGTAGGATTTTTCCTTAGCTCCCGTATCTCTTCTTCTGTTAGGTCCGTAGCAGGGGATATAGTACCTTTTTCGTCATCGTACGAAACGGTATCAGGTAGGCTAATGCCTATTAAGCTGCCTACTACTGGCGTTTCTATCTTATCTTCAAAGGTTGCCATAGAGGATATGTACCTTACTATCTGCCTGATGTAAGAACGGCATAGGTCTTAGCAGCATAGCCATATAGCCAAAGCTATCGGCAGCGTGGCCCATAGTCTTGTCGGAAGTGTCTACATCCATAGTGCCGGACTTATACGCTAGCCCTGCTAGGTCTCGTATTAGCCCCTTGCATCTAGGATGTATAAGAGTAGACCGTAAGCCTGAGGCAGAACGTAGAGCAGCGTTAGTAGTAGCGAACCTAGACACCAGCGAAGGATTAGAATCTGGAAATCTAATACTCTTGTTTAGGAATCTGGTATCATTATTTATCAAAATGTAGTCTGTAACATCGGCGTTAGTATGCCTCTGCTTAGATGCTGCGTCTCCGGTAAATATCCATCCTCCTAAGTGTGTAGGCGTGTTATAGCGTTTATGTAGCTCGTCTAGCGTACGCTGTGTAGTTGTATTCTCTAAACGTATCTCGTCGAATACAACTATATAGCCGTTAACGTAGTGCCCTAGTTCCCACGTCATAGGGCTAACGTTAAAATCACAGCTAACTATAACTGGTCTGCTGCTGCTGTAATGGCATCTATCGTAGACGTTATATCTTTCATCGAATTCTACGAAGATGCCCCCGCTAGCGTTAAGCCATGTAGCATCAAACTGTTCGGCGTAGTCTGAGGGGCTTAGCTCTGCTTTTAGCTGCTCTAGTACTGCGGGGTCTGCTATGTCTGAGCTAGGCCACTGAGCACAGTACTTATTTTCTGCCTTGCGATAAAACCAGTCTTTGAACTCCGTAGAGCAGCTACCGAAACGTTTAGGTACACCTATACGCCAGCAAAATCGGCAGTTATGCTGTAACGCTGGTAGTATAGACCTATCCCATACACCGGGCTTATAGTCGCAGGCTTCATCGACTATTCCGCCAGACCACTGAACACCCTCGATACGTTCGGGCTTATCGCCGCCTAATACGTAGAGTATGCTGCCGAAGTGCGTCTCTATAGTCTTATCCGTAGCGTGTACTTTCTTTATCCATTCTGGCGGAATAAAGCTAAGCAGGTCTAACCACGCTACTCGTTTAGCCTGAGCTTCGGTAGGCAGCAGGTAGAAGTACAGAGGGGTAGCTACTCTAGTAGTCTCCGATAGAGCCCTTACTAGCCTGTACTTAGCTACTAAGCTCTTACCGCTACCTCTACCACAAGCTAGCCCTACAAACTTTTCTGTAGCATAGAATGCCCTAGACTGTTTAGGGTGCGGTCTCAAGCTCTGAAAGCTAACGCTACTCATGGTCTTAGGAATGCTTCCATATTTAGAAACCTGCCGAAACCGTCTTCAGAGTCTGTCGGTACAGAAGTCTCTTCAACGTCTTTTAAGTACTCAGGGCTAGGCTCATCGCTGCTTAGTTCCTGTATAGTAGCGTTTTCTACCCCTTCTAGACACTTGCAAGCTGCTAAGCTATCGGCACCGCAGTAGCTACAGTGTACTGTGTAACTAGATACACAGCTAAGGGCCTCTTGCCCGTCTACAGTAGCCGCATACTCTATAGACGATGGCATAGGCTCTGCTTGTACTTCCCACTTAATGAGAACACCGTAACGGGCTTTTAGTATTCTCACTAGGTAGTCTAGTGCTTTTAGTAGGCTCTTCTGTCCTACGCTACGCTCTAGCTTGCTATGTCTAGAGACGTACTTAACTACATTACCCTCTGAGAACGGCAGCCCGTTAGCCTCTATAAACGCTATAGGCTCTATACCTTGCTGGTAATGGTTACCGCCTTGCTGCTGTCCTGCCCATGCTTCTATGCTATTCATTGTGGTGGTCTTTGTCTTTCTAGGTCGTCTAGTGTAGTCCAGTTAGGTAGCTGATTCTTATCTAGTGGCTGCCCGTTACTGGCCTTAGGTTCTGCTGTCTCTAGTTCCTTAGCCTCAGGTAGGTAAGGTATAGCCTTGTCTATCTGAGCTACAGTCTCTGCAGGGGATAGTACTACAGTAGTCTCTGCTGTACTCTGGCTAAGGGCTCTGGCTAGCTGTGTACTTAGAACATGCTCTAGCTCTGCCTTAGCTTCTCCTCAGGCATCTTATCTAAGGCAGTGTCAATAGCCTTAGCTAAGTCTGCTACTAGCTCCGGTCTCAGGGCATAGTGGGAGTCTATCTCTACCATAGCCTTAGCTAGTACCCTTACATGGGCTACTAGGTCTGCTATCTGGTCCTGCAGTGGTGCTAGTGCTAGCTGTAGCTTTAGGTAGTCACCTGCTGTAGCCTTAGAGGCAGCTTCGCTAGCTATCTCATAAGCTGTAACTACGTCGTTTACTAGCACCCTCATTAGGGCTAGCTCTTCGTCTAGGTTAGCCTTAGCTAGGGTAGACGGTTTTAGGAACGTCTCTATACTTTGCCTAACCCTGCCTACGCCGTACCTAGTACGGTTATTAGTGGCTACTGCTAATATCATTTGTGCCCTCTTAGGCTGCTCCAGTAGCTACTTACTGTATCTCTGTAGTTAGCTGCTAGTGTACATAGACCGTTAGCTACGGTAGCTAGCGTTACGCCGTTGTAGGTCAGCGTATTACGGTTAAAGGTTACAGGCATACTAACTAGCCTGTTAAGCTCTACCTTGTCTTGTGCCGATAGCCCTTGTAAGTCTAGCTGAAAAGTCTTGCTTGTAGGCTTCTTAGCTCCTGACACTATCGACATAGAATAGCCCCTAGCCGTAGGGCCTGCATACCTTACCTTAGCTTCCATAGTTGTTAGTACTCCTTTACTGTTAGTACCTCTAAGGTTTTAGCGTGTACCAAAATTAAGAGGCTAGTACAGGTCTGCGTTCCCGTACTAGCCTCTAGGTTAGCGGTCTGAACACTAACCTACACAAGGCGTAGCCTGTTACGCCTTATGCTCTCTCTACTGTCTCTACTATCTTAGCTGCCCTGCTAGCTATCTGTGCGTCTAGCTCTGCTGTAGGATCGTAGCCAAAAGCAGCGTTATACTCATAGCCGTAAGCAGCGTAAATAGGTTTCCAGAAGTCGTCTAGCTCTTTGCCAGTGTCATAGCCTAGCCTAGCTAGGAGCATATCCGCTACGCCTATCGTAGTTAGTAGAATCTGCTTTACCTGCTCTGCTGCTGCCTGCTCTGTTGTCTCCCCTCTTACTATGTTCCGGTATAGGCCCTTAGGTACTAGTCCTCTAAGGCTAACTAGGCCAGAGCCTTTTAGGATAGCCTTAACAGCTACTAGCTCGGCACCTATCTTTACCTCTAGGGAACCTGCTATCTTAGGCATGTTCTGACGCCTGCAGGTACTAGAGCATGAGAATACTTTAGTAGGGTCTCTCTGCCAGTACGCTACCCTAGCGTTAAAGGCAGAGGCTCTGATAGTCTTATCAGACTTGCATAGGTCACAGTGTAGCTTGTACTCTGTGTACCCGTGTTTTGTGTCTGTCTTGCCTACCTTGTTAGCTTCTCTTACGGTTACATAACCGTATCTGGTACCGGGGGCTATCGTACTCATGTAGCCTTACCCCGGCAGCCGTCCTAGCCTCTACGCTATGGTCTGGCCTTATAGCGTTAACCGCTAGTTTATAGGCTACTGTAGTGCCCATGTACAGAGAGTACCCGCCTGAGGCATCTAGTAGGCGAATCATGGTATCAGCTAGCTCTGTAGCGAAACCGGACGTATTATGTAGCTTATCGTCGTTTAGGTTTCGCCTATGTGCTTCGTAGGCTTCTGACACTTCGCTATGTATCAGGCTGATAGTGTCGGCTATTGTCTTAGACTCTCTACCTGAGTAGAGCATAGTAGGGCCTGTAGTCCTGCTACGCGGGTAGTCAAACTTTAGACTATCACCAGTTATCAGAGACTTCCACCATCCCCTAGACTCGTGCAGGCGGTGTACACAGTCAGCTAGAAGCTCTACGGCGTTAGCGATAGCTAGACCTAGGTCAGTAAGCACTAAGGCTGTTACGCTAGAGCCCGGTAAGGTTACCTTAGCAGGTAGTACTAGCTCTACTTCTTCGGGCCTCTCTACCTGTAGCATAGGTACGTTAGGCCCTAAGTCTATTAGCAGCTTATCGCCCTGCTGCTCTTTGCAGCGTACATACGCTACTCTTAGTAGGTTAGCCTCTCTGCTGCTAGGCAGCAGCCTGAGGGTCTGACCGGTACATAGCCCCGGTATCATCTTCAGGATTCTGCTTTCTAGTGCTACCGTACTATGCCACTTTAGTGGGCTCTCTCCTACTGGCGTATAAGGCTTTAGGCATTCCTCTATACGCTCTACTATTACCTCGCTAAGAGGGTATCTAGAGTAGTACTTAGCTATATCGCCTGCTTGCGGTTCTGCTAGTAGGCTAGCCCCTGCTGCCTTGTTATGCATGTTTCGTCTCCGGTTCTGTTAGTTGTTAGGACACATAGCAGGGCCTATAGTGCATATTGGTCGGACTCGAACCGACCATTCCACTGCCCTAGGTTACCCTTCGGGCTATGCTGTCCGTTCCCCTTGCAATAGGTACTAGGTACACCCTAGCTAGGAATGCTATAGGCCCTGCTATATGTCTTAATGGTAGCGAGGGGACTCGAACCCCTAAGCAGTAGATCCTAAATCTACCGGCTATGCCAATTCGCCTACGCTACCGCAGCAGCCCTAGGTTTGACCTAGATTTCCCCTGCCGGGGCTACTTACATTAGTACAGGCTGCTAGTACTACCCGAAGTCCGGGTCTTGCTTCCTGCTAGGCTGGTTTAGCAGACTGTGCATAGCTTTAGCAGCTAAGCCTATAGCTACTACTCTGCCGTAGTAGTTACAGTACGTATGCTCTTCGTTATCGCTAACACGGTATAGGGCGGTTACTAAGCACCCTATGGACCGCCTGCCTAGCTCGTCTGCTATCTGGTCAAAGGTAGCCATAGATAGCGGAACGTCTGAGCTATCTTCTGAGCTATCTTCGCTCATACCTCTAGCCAATTCATCATAGCATCGCAGTCAAAACATAGCTGTCTAAATAGCTCTTCTTCTGCTAGCTCTTCGCTGCCGTCTCGTTCTCGCCTACGCTTAGACTCTGCTAGTAATTCTTCGATGCTAGGCTGCTGGTACTCTTCGGTGCTAGCGAAGGGGTACTTAGTGTGCTTCTGTACTGCCTCTTTCCAGTCCGTAGCCTCTATTAGCTCTAGGGCTAGGTCATGATTAAAGAAATCAATGTGAGCCACTGCGTATGTCTTCATCGTCTCTATGTCTTTCTCTGTTAAGCCTAGCTACTATCTCTTCATCGGTTACGCTTGCACTAGTCTTACATAGGCTATACACGATGATAGCCCATACTAAGATAGGAGCTAGTAAGACGGCTACTAGGAATAAGTCCGACGGGCTTGCTGCCATGTAGTAAGTACCTCTCAGCTTAACTATCGGTGTAAAATTTTTCTAGTGCTCTGTAGCTATGTCCGTACGTACCGAAAGCCTAGCAGGTGGTCTATCTGCTAGGCTTTCAGCTTCTGCCTCTCTTAGCCGTTGACATACTAAGAGGGTATCAAGTGGCCTCTGTAGGGCGTAGGGGAGACGAACACCCTACGCCCTACTTGCTATGTAGCCTTAGGAGACCTAAGGCTAGTAGTACTACTGTTATGCTCTTTCGTCTCTGTCAAGTTAGTAACCTCAGGTTGAAGCATACCGATAGACTTAACTAGCTCTACGCCTGCTGCTATGGTTGAAGCATGACGGTAGCAGTCTGCTATTGTTGCAGCTAGACGATGCTGTAGCAGCGTCTTTCCCTCTTTCCGGCCTAAGCCTAGCCCTATAGACTGGAATAGTAAGCCTGCATACGTTAGCCGTTTACGTCTCATTAGACTAGCCTCTCTACTAACACGCCGATAGTATCAGACGGAAGAAGTCCTATAGCATCCCACTAGCTGCCATAGCGTGAAATGACCGCCTCCGTGAGGCATCGTCTAAAAGACTATAGCCCACATAGGGCTATGAGACTTCACTACCTAGCAGTAGGGTTAGCTTTACCCCGCTACTAGGTAGTTAGGTAGTACTGCTATAGAGCAGCATAAGGCTATAAAGGATTTACGCCCTAGACGCCTTGTAGCTGCTATGTAGCTAGTGGCTACCTGTTAGCTAAGCTAACGTGTACTCAGGAACTAGGCTAAGCTGTCTACACTACCCGCCTAACGGCAGTACCGGCAAGGCTTACCGGTGCTTACAGCTTATCAGGCTGCTGTGCATTTAGCTAACCGCCCTAATCTCGGTATAGCTACCTCTGAGCTAGAGCCTAGCTCCCTACGGCAGAGCGTTAGGGATGCCCTGCCCTTACTCGCCTGCTACGGGGGTAGCAGGTTCTACCTACGTCGGTAGAGGGGTATTCAGCTTAGTCAGTTTGGCGAATCTGCCTAAGCTATAGGAGGCTGGAGTAGTACCTCCGTAAGTGTATCTATATGACCACCCTACGCAGAGATGAAGCGTAGGAGACTGCGTAGGGTGGTCTTAGACGCCTTACCTACCTCTTTAAGTTGTTAACCGCTAGAGGTAGGCAGGGTTAGCATCAAGGCTACTGCCTGTAGTTTGCTGCCTCTCTTACCTCTAGGCGGTAGCAGCTTAGCTGCAGAGTACGCCTTAGTACGCTAGAGAGCCCTACAGGCAGTAGGGTTAAGTGATAGCCTAGCAGGGCATAGCAGCGTAAAGGGTTTAGTAGCCCTTGGAGCTAGAGGCACCTGCTCAGATTCTCACTACACTAAATACCTGAGTACATGACACAGAGAGTAAAAATTTTCTAGCCCTGCAGGTACGGCTACAGGGCTAGCGTCTAGGCTACTCTTCTTCTGCCATAAGACGACGTAGGGCCTGTATAGCCCCTCTGTACTGCTGCTGTACCGAAGTACGGCTAGTGCCTAAATGGTCGGCTAGCTGCTCATAAGTGAAGCCTAAGCAGGCGTGATTCCATACCACAAAGGATAGCTCTTTGTCTAGCTTCTTTAGCATACCTAGGGCCTTAGCCCCTAGCTTAGCCTTAGCTAGTTCAGCTTCTTCTGCGTCTAATACGTCAAAGGGCTCTAGGTCTCTGCCTACGTATGTTTCTTCTAGGTCTAGCTGCAGGTCATTAGCCTTAGCGGTTCTCTTGTGTAGGGCTCTTCTCACGCGAAACTGTAGCTCTACGTAGCAGAATTTATTGAACGGGATACCCTTACTAGGATCGTACTTCTCTACGTAGCTATCATAGCAAGCAATGAAGTAGTCGGCTACTAGGTCTCCGGGCGTTACGTCTAGCTGTAGCTCTGAGGCTATAACGGCGTTAGTAGAGGCTAGCCCTGTTAGCATACCCTGCATAGCGTCAGTGTATGTCTCGAAGTACTCATTAGGGGTAGCGGGTAACTTAGTCTGATGCATGGTAGCAGTCTCCTATCTCTGCTGTCTAGTGATGGTCTGCCTACGCTTCTAGGCAGGTACGGCAGCAGTCTAGTTGCTCTGCCGTACTGTGTCAAGTGATATTCGGCAGGCTATGCCTGAGTACTGTACAAAAATCTCGAAAGAATTTTTTCGCTGTGTTTTTGAGGGTACTGTACATCTGAATTTTGTGGCTTGTCCGCGACGCTGCCAGAGTTTTCAGAGAGGTGCTTTTGGCTTGCCTTACTGGTAGTCCCTCTGAGGCTCTCAGCCCGCGTTTAACGCTGTCAAATGGTCGTTTGCTGTACAATCATCGAGTCAGGGGAAGCATGATTCAGGCACCCTCTCAGAGGGTCTACAAATGTGATGTCTTGCGGTACCAATAATGGCAAGATTAGCAGTAGGCTCTTAGTCACCCTTAGAATAACCTACTTACCCCTACTCCGAATAGTGTACTAAAAATCGCTTATGGGAGTCAATTACTGTGTTTTTATTGGTTTTTGTGTTCACTACAGGACTTGAAAACCACAACGATTTTTTCGGTACCCGTTCACTCCTGCCCCGCCTCAAAAGCATCAGTACAGCAAAAAAGAACGTTTCTAGAGAGTCAATCCGATGTTTTTCTGAAAACCGCCTAATCAGACTACTGAACACCGAAAAAACGACTAAGCAGCCATAGCCTCAGAATCAGCTACCGAATACTACCCGTTTTGCTTCATCGACTAAGAGGCTAGTATCCTCTACGCCTCCGGTAGTGTAGTTAGTCCACTGGTAGCGTATACCTCCCTGCAAATACCTTAGCCTACCGCCCCTCCAGCATAGCCAGCGTAGGCCCCTCTATAGCTGCCCTAGCTACGTACTGTGCTAGCAGCTTAGTCTTGAAAGACTCGCCTACGTTGCTGTACTCTAGGCAGTAGTTACATATAGGCCCTAGCTCTGTAGCTGCCCACTGTGTAAGCCTCTTACATAGCGGCCTACCGCCTCCAACACTGCAGGGCTCTAGCTGTACTGTAACACCGTCAAAGACTAGCCTACCGAAGCAAGGCAGCTTGCTTACCTCTCTTATCTGCCCTGCTATACGGTCCTGCATTGTACGCCGTTCTGCTGCTCTCCATACGTCATGGGTAACCCTTGTTAGGTCTAGCTTCCACCTATCGGGCCTGAAGTATACAGATAGCTTATCTAGGTACTCTCTGTAGTCGATAGCTTCATCTTCAGAGGCACCACTTAATACACCTGCCTACGCCTCCTACTACTATAAACCTATTAGGTCTGCAGTAAGAGTCTCCGCATGTAGGGCAGGTAGTGCTAGGAGGGGCTAACGCTATCCTATAGACCTGCTCCGATGGTAGGCTATAGCCTAGCTGCGTAAAGCATCTAGAGAAGCTAGCACTAGCCCACGGTATAGAATTCTTAAACCTGTCAGCAGCTCTAGCCATAGCTATCCTTTAAGCTCTTCAAATGCCTGCTTAGACTCTTCTGCCGTTAGCTCTTTTAGATAGATAGGAGTAAGGCACCTGCTACAGACTCTGCCCTCTACCTTTACCCTAACGTACCTGTAGCCCTTAGGTCCGCAGGACTCACAACACAAGGCGTACTTAGGAGGTGCAATAGCACCGCCCCTGTAGTATTCTTCAGGTAGTGCCCCTACACGTTTACAGGCTGCTTGCCACTTCGTACCGTGACCGTCTCCGGGTGTCAATGCGTGGGCTATCTCATGCAGTACCGTATCCGTTATCTGTTCCGGTATGTTCTGTATCACGTTAACAGAAAGCTCTATAGTCTGCTTACTATAGCAGCACCTACCTAGCACCTTAACGCTATTAGTAAGCTGTACTGACCACCCCGGAACATGCTTAGCTACCATACGCTTAGCTAGCTCTAGGTAGTACATCCTAGCAAACGCCTTAGACTGCGTAGCGTCCTGCAGAATAAGCTCTGCTAGCTCAGCATCGCTTACACTTCTAGGCGGTAGAGGTACGCTGCCCTCTAGACCTGTAGCCGTTACGTACTCTACACAGTCTAAGTAAGGGCAGGCTTGTATCATACCCATAGTGCCGGGTACCGGTATGTACTTAGACATTATGTAACCTCGATAATCAGGGTGCTATTGTAGCTGTAGGTTATCTTCCTGATGTGGATAGACTGGATACCGAACAGTAGCCCGCCGTCTTTGTTGGTTACGTGTACGAATGCCTCAGGCTTACCGTCTACAGAGCCTGTAGCATCAGCTACGTATACATCATAGAAGAATACCTGCTGCTTACTGGCTACGAAGACTACCGTAACCCGTTGTTCTGCATAGGTACCGTCCGGGCCTGTGGTGTCGTTAGGCGTGTGCCCTGAGCAGGCTAGCATATTAGCCACATAGCTACCTCTGTCCCCTGTTAGCTGTGCTAGCTCTACCTCTCCGTACTGCTTAGGCGTAGGCTTGCAAGCTATGACAGTACCATAGTAGCAGGTACCGGGTACCAGTACGTAGGAGTCTACTTCGTAGCGTTCATCTGTAGCTACAGAGCGTAGCCCGCTAGGGATTCTAAAAACGGTGGTAAACGTCGTGTAGCTCATTTGTGTCTGCTTTCGTCTGAGGTAAGGCAGGGCAGCTACCGTAGCTGCCCTGCAGAAGTGTCTGCTAGCTCTTCGTCGGTACGCCTGTAGCAGGCTTGAGGTAATACTGCCGGTAGTCTCGGTCTCCCTCAGAGTACAGGTGATAGGTAGAACCTGCTACTTCGAAGAGCCTAGTAGAGGGTAAGTAGGCTACTTCTTCCTTTTCGGTTACTATGCCTTGCTCTCTGAGGTAGTAGGCTACAAGGTTAACAAAGTCCGGTGCTTCTCCGTAGCTTGTGTGAAGCTCTACTGAGGGTGTATCACAAATGTAAATCATTTCGTCTCGTCTCCGGGTTAGGTTAGGGCTAGGACACTGAGGTAGCATCCTAGCCTATAGAACGGCAGAAGTCTAGCCTAGGATCAGACTTTTTTGCCATTTCCCCGGAATATCTTGTAGCCCCATTTCCTCTAGCCTGTACGCTAGTTCAGCTACTGCTGCGTTATAGGCTTTCGTAGCCTTGTCTCTGCCTGCATGAGGGTAGAGGCTAGGTACGTACCCTTTGTGTCTTGAACGTTACAGGAACTAGAGGGAGTGTAGTAGGGCTAGGCTATCCTGTCTAGCCCTACTCCGGAAAATTTTCAGAATTCTACCACAACGTACAGGGACTTGAGAAGCTCTCTAGCTTCCCCTGCCTTGATGCTAGCTCTGCTGTGTACGCCTGCTGCAATGCTGTAGGTCTTTTCACTGCGGTTATACATTACGTCGATGATACCCGCCTTAGTAGCTGCTACACTCATGATACCGTTTTCGCGTGCAATGCGTAGGTCTGAGTTAGCAAATCGAGTCAGGGCCTTGTCAAGCTCTTCTGCTGTTATCTTTTCGTCTGTCATCGGTCTACCCTTTGTGTCTTGAACGTTACCGGGAAAGTGAACTGAAGAAAGCATAGCCCTTACTTCGGCAGGATGCAAGGGCTAGCTTGAAAAAATTTTCAGAAAAGCTCTAGCTGCTTTTGAGAGTCTAGAGCCTGCCTACGCTTCAGAGCTAGCCGGTAGGCTTTAGCCTTGCGACGAATGAAAGCAGCAGGGGCAGCGTAGCGTACGGCTATCGATTCGTCAATAGGCTCTAGGTAGCTCAAGGCGTCTCTAACCTGCTCTAGGCTGCTGCAGACGATTGTATTGAAGCGTAGGTTACCGTCTCCGTCCTCTGGTGCCCATGCCCATAGAACCTCGAATAGACCACTAGGGCTAATCATGCTGGGATTGAAAGAGCGTACTACTGAAGCTAGGTCTGTCATCGGTCTACCCTTTGTGTCTTGAACGTTACCGGGAAAAGTGAACTGAGAGAAGTCTAGCCCTTACTTCGGCAGGAAGCAAGGGCTAGCTTGAAAAATTTTTCAGATTGTAACTTTGCCTGTAGCCTTGTACTCTCTGTAGTAGGCTACGGCTACTTCCCTAGGGATACGGTAGGCAGGGCTAGACTTCAGAGCTACCATGCGTACGCCGTACACATTTGTATAGGTCTCTAGCTCTGAGTACCTGCCCTCGATAATCGCAGTACTGATAGCTACTCTTGCGTTAAGGTTAGTGGCTTCTTTCTTTCGGGCTACTGCTGCTGCTAGTGCTTTCATTTCCGTATCCTTTGTGTCTTGAACGTTACAGGGAACTGAGGGAAGTGTAGACTATGGTTTCGGCAGAGTCAATCCTAGCCCTAGAGTTTTCCGAAAAATTTTTATCCTCTATTTTTCGGTTTTCGGTACTGTGGGCTCTTGACAAGAGCAGGGCAGCAGGCTACCGGCAGACTTTGCCTCTGCCATCGCTTTTAAGGGCTCTAGCTCTTCTTCTGAGAGCCTCAAACCTGCAGGACGGGTAAAGAGTCAAACCGCAAAAAGAGAAGCTCTCAGGGGCAAATCCTGAGAGCTTCAGAAAGCCTGCAGTACCTCAGTAGAGTTAAAGCAGGATAATTTTTATTACGCCTCTACCGATAGTAGAGGTGAGTACCCGAAACGGTTACCGGTGTTAAGGTGCCATAGCCTAGGCTCTTGTAGCGGTATGCATAGCTGCTCTAGTATCTTCCGTATCTCTGCTAGCCCTAGCTCTCTACGGACTACAGCTAGACAGTGGTCATAGTAGCAGGTTAGCTTGTCTACCATCGCTACGAATGCCTGAGGCTCTGCAAGAGCGTTAACGGTAGCTAGTACCTTTATCGTCTCTTCATCCTGCAGAATACCTAGCTCGTTAGGAAACCTAAACGCTAGGGCAGATAGCTTTCCGCTATTGTAGAAGCTGAGAGCGTTAAGGTCTCTAGCTACTAGCACCTGCTTTAACCTGATAGGAGTAGCAGGATTCTTGAACTCTACTAGAGTGTTATGTCTGCCGGTGCATACTAACCTGTCCGGTACACCGCTAGAGAATCCACTACCTACCATAGGTAGCATTATGCAGCCTAGCTCTAAAAGGCTAGCACTAAGAGCAGCTACGTTATCCGTTTCGGTGTCTAGCTTTTGTCTGCGTTCCCTACGCATAGACTCACCTGCTATCTAGTAGCTGTGCTACGTTAATGCTAGCTAGTTCTAATTGGTATTCAGAGTCTAGCAGCATCATACGCAAATCGAAAGCTACAGATAGTGCGTAGTCCTCTGAGGTAGCTATCTGCTCTAGCTGCTGCCCAGTTAGTACTACTCTAGCTTTTTTCTCCAGTAGGCAGGCTAGCTACTACTGCCCATTTAGACTGTATCTTAGCGTTACGTATAGAGTACAAGCCTACTAGAACGCTGCTGTCTGCGTGTAGCTCTAGCTTAGCTCTGATAAGCTCTAGCCCGTTCTGCATACTTGTTAGGCTAAGCTCTGCTTGCTGGTGCATCGTCTATGCTCCTACTGTGTGAAACGCTAATAGTTCAGGCTCTTGCTCTAGGCTACAGTCTGAGCAAAGTACATCGGTTCTAAGCCTAACGAATCTAGGAAAGCGTAGGCTGCCCTCTGGTGTTATGCAATCGTACTCTACTTCTATAGGTACGGCTACGTACTCTGTAGCATGTAACCGTCTATTCCAGAAAGCTAGTCTATCAGCATCCGTTAACCCGGTGCCTACATTGCATATATGCGTTAGCCTACCGTTAACGAAAGCAGAACACTGTATAGCACCTGCCGTACCCTGCAGGCGGTTAATACCCTCTATTACGCCTGAGGCTACTAGCGTTATGCTCTTCTTAGGTTTCCACTTCCGTAGCTGATAAAACTGCCCCCAGCGAAGTACTAGCCCCTCAGAGCCCTGCTCTACGTAGCTAGGAAAGTCCTCAGGATAGTACGCCTCCAGTACTTGCCACTGTACGAAGTCCTGCCCACAAGAGTACGCTACCTGCTTAGCCTGAGACATAGTAGCGGTGTATGGTATAGACAGTACACCGAAGCAAGTGTAGTCTAGAGGCTTACCTGCTGTAAGCTCTCTAACTACGTCGGTAGAGGTTAGGCCCTGCCGGTATAGCTCTCCTACTAGTGCGTCTCCGGGCTTAGACTTAGCTATGAAGTCCTGTAGCCACGGATAGTAACCTGCTAGTAGCTTCTTACCGTAGCTCTCTCCGGTCCTACTGTAGGCTAGTATGCTGCCGCCTAGAGTATGCTGCAGGAATAGACAATGCCCGTCTAGCTTCTGAGTTAGGTAGAACCTACTACGGCTAGGAGGCTTAACGCCTGCTAGCATTAGCTTAGGCATGGCTAGGGGTGTTATGTCTACTCTGTTACCGTAAATGTCTAAAAGCATGTTTCGTCTCTTTCTAGTGCCCCCGGTAGGACTCGAACCTACGGCCAAGGAATTATGAGTTCCCTGCTCTAACCTACTGAGCTACAGGGGCAGCAGATAGCAGGCTAGTTACAGTCTGCTATCTGGTACCTATTCTATCTAGCTTGCTTCGGTACTAAGCCAAAAGCTAGACCGCCTTAGTTCCCGTGATTCTTTCGGCGATGCTTCGGGTTACGCCTTGCTCTCTTGCGGTACCTGTAGGTATGTTTAACCTCTGCGTACCTTAGCCCGTTATTCGCTAGAGCTAAGTGTACTAAGCCTTGCCTACTAAGCGTAGGCGGGATTAGCTGCCTATCAGGATACAGCAAGCTAGCTAACGCTAATAGCAGATAGCTAACGTACAGCACTAGCTTACCTCCCTCTGCAGTAGCTCTAGCTCTTGCTCTGTAATGCAGATAGCCACAGAGTGTAGCTTCTGTAACTGTAGCAGGGCTCTTAGGTCTGCTTGTGAATCGATAGCAGCTTTCCTAGCTGCCGATAGCTGCTGCCGTAATGCCGCAGGATCTTGCTTGTAGTAGCTTAGCCTGCTGTCGATTCTCTTTAGAGCAGCTTCATAAGCTGCCTTAGCTGCTGCCCTGTCTTTCTCAAGCTGCTCTATCTCTGCTTTACGCCTATCGTCTGGTAGGTGCAAGATAGAAGAATCTGCCTTGAGTCTATCGAAGTCCCTCCTAGCTACTAGTGCTAGGTCTGCTGTCTCTCTTAGCATAGCTGCTATAGAGTCGCTGCTGAGAGATTTAATAGACGCTAGTAGCGTCTTTGTCTGGCTGCTGTCGTTCGTCTCTGACATTAGCGTAGCCTGCTTAGAGTGTCTTGTAGAGTGTAAGATAGCCTGCAGGCTACAGGTAGTAACCTGCAGGCTATAACGTCCGGTTAGGCTTTCGGCTACTTAGCCGGTGGTACTACGTTAGCAGCCGGTGCCGGTGCCGGTGGTGCCGGTGCCGGTGGTGCCTGGTGCCGGTGGTGCTGGTGCCGGTGGTGCCGGTGCCGGTGGTGCTGGTGCCGGTGGTGCCGGTGCCGGTGGTGCCGGTGCCGGTGGTGCCGGTGCCGGTGGTGCCGGTGTACTGCTACCGCTACCCGTAGAGGCATTGCTAGCTGTGCTACCCTCTGTCTGCTGCTGCTTAGGAGTAGCCAGTAGGACTGCTGCTCTGCTACTGTCGATCTCGGTAGTAGTGTTGACGGTTACCCGTCCTGCTCCTGAATCGGCTACCAGTACAATAGCCCCGCCGAAAGCATCTTGAAGTACAGAGGTAGCTTCCTTAGGGGTCTAGTACACTATCGAAAGTGTAGCTAGGCCCTTTGTGCTGTGGTGCCTCTGTCGCTGCCTGCTCCGTTCCCATTAGTCTTAGTCTTTCTTTCTGGGATACGTTGAAAACAGGGGCTACCCCGGTAGTAGCCCCTTACTATCACCTACTTCGCAGTAGGTTACGCTGCCGGTGCTGCCTGCTCTGCAGGTGCTGCCTGCAGAGGTGCTCCTGTACGCTCACGAATCTTAGCCATGATACGCTCAAGAGCTTCGGCATCGTCACCGCTAAGCTCAGAAGAGAGAGTAGCAAGGTAGGATACGGCAGCCTGAGCTTTCTTGACTCCGGTATCTGCCGTACGCTTTACGCCGTTCTTGCTGTCGATGAAGTCCTGTACAGCTTCGGTGTACTTGCTATGTAGCTCGTAGCATCGATAGAAGAAGTAGGCCGCCTCTGTGTCGAAACAGTCTTTCGTAAGTGCGAGGTAGGCACTACGGTTATGACCATCCCAAGGGTACGGGATAACAGCGTTATCCGGACCACGCATAACCGGGAATTCCGGTACTACTGGATTCTGATCAATGGTAAAGTGTACCGTACCCGCAGCATCAGGCGTACATCGGAATACACCCCCCGCCTTCTGCAGGGCAGGGAAAATAACACGTTTGCCGCTAGTGTCCGGTGCATCACATCCGGGGGCAGCCTCAGGGCTAGCAGGTGCCTCAGTAGGTGCCTCAGTAGGTGCCTCTGCCACTGCAGAACCTGTAGACGTGTTTTCATCGGCCATGAGAAGAAGAGCAGAAAATACATTGAATCGGTTGAACAGCATTGTACTAGTTCCTTAAAGGTGTCTTTGTGTGTCACAAGTTTACTGCCTTGTGTTCTCTATAAGTACCCCTCTGAGGCAGAGGCAGAGGGTACTTTTTCCAAAATTTTTCTTGAGTGTCAAAAACGCAGCAGGCTAGCTAACTGCCGATCTGAGAGGGGAAAGCTGTACTCCGGGCTAGGATTCTGTAACCACTCTACAAGCTGATTACAGAGGCTCTGCCGAAACGCAGAACGAAACTTCCGAGTACAAAGCAGCTTTTCAAGCTCTGAGCGTATGTCGCTACGCCAATTAGCTGAACGGTCTACAAATACGGAGGCAAGCTCTACCGGTAGTCGTTTCTCTACAAGAGCTTCAATAGCTGCCTGCCGTTTTGCAGCTTTTTCTGCTGCTTGTTTTTCCCTGCAGTATGCTAGCCACTGCTGCCTAAGCTCTTCACTAGCGTCTACAATAGCATGACCACCACCTGCAAAACGGGTAGTAGCGTACTCTACCTCAAATAGCTCAGGCTCTGCCCCGTCTACTGCAGGGTAGAATACTACGGCGTAGAAATCACTATCGTCATAGCCGTTACGCTCGTAGGTAGAAACTATGTGCCCCTCGAAACAAGAGAAGAGAGTACAGCCGTATTCGTCTAGGTCTACGCCCTCTACTTTCTTGAAATATCCAGCCTGTTCCCGTTCTGCTGTGTAGCCGTTCTCTCTGTATCGTTGCAAAATTGGCATTTGTGTTAGCTCCTAGGTTTGAGAGGCAGGGCTAGCCACAGTAGCTAGCCCTGTATGTCTGTTAGGCTATTTGAACCCGATAGCTATAGCCTTAGCAGGTTCTACTACGTAGTAAACACCTCCCTGCTTTATGATTTCATTTGCATAGCCGTAGTCTACGGCTAGGATCGTAGAGAACCTCTGAGCATTAGCGAATGCTGCAGAGCTTTCGATAGTGTGTCTAACGTGGCATTGAATACCGCAAGAGGAAGTTACGTACATGGCTCTTTCCTTTGTGTCTTAGAACGTTACAGGGAACTGAGAGAAGTCTAGCCCTTACTTCGGCAGGAAGCAAGGGCTAGCTTGAAAATTTTTCAGGTTGCAATTCTTCGGAACATGCTTAGAGTCTCTTCGGAGATACCGCCCTGCATTAGGTACGTGTACTCGATATGGTCTGCATACACCGCAGCTAGCAGAACCGTAGCACCTGCCTTACGGATATAGCCAGCAAACTTAGCAGCTACGCTAGGCATATCTTCCCATACAAGAGAGCTACGGTTTTCTTCTACAAACTTGCCAAACAGCACTAACCCGTTAGGCGTACCTACAAGCCCGATTTTTGGCTTTCCCGTCTTCATCGTCTCACCTTTGTCTAAGTGTGTCTCGAACGTTAGCACCACTGCAGAGCAGTCTAGGCTATGGTTTCGGCAGTGTCAAGCAGTCTTCTTTACTTTTTTCCGAGAATAGGCAGAAGTAGCTCTACGCTGTTGCAGTAGGCTCTACCGCAAATCGTTACAGGTACTAGCCTTACGATAGGCTTTCCAGAGACTAGGCAGGTAACTTGCCACGGGTAAGAGTAGCCCGGTAGCTTTTCTACCTGTACGGCTACCCCTAGCAGGTTAGCTACCCTAGATGGTACGTCTAGCCTATAGACTCTAGAAAGCTGCCTCTCTGCTATGTTCTCTACACTACCGTCTTTGAATACCTGAACAAGTGGAAACCCCGAAGGGAACACTACACCGTAGGCGTCTGTCCTCCATCCGCTAGATACTTTGCCTAGTACACCCTCTAGGGTAGTGCCCTGTACTGATGCAATAACCATGCCGAAAGCCTCAAAAGAGCCTAGTGTACAGATGAATTTTACCTATTTCGCTCTAGGCTTCATCAAATTGAAAAGACGACTACAGACACGAAAAAAACGCTCTAGGCCCTTGTAAGGCGTCCTAGAGCGTTTCAGGGCATAGGGTTAACTAGCGTACAGTACCCTAACCGATTCTACCCTCTTTGCGTAGTATGCTCCTGTACAGGTTGATTTGCCCACAGCAGCTATCGTAGCTTGTGGCCGTCTTAGACGTGGGCAGGTGTATACTACACGCCTTAAAGATTGTAGCCTTAGACCACCCGTTAAGCAGGGCAGTGCGGAAAAGCTCAGCACCAGAGGAAAAATTGTACCCCCGTAGGGTAGGCTCGTCTAGCTCTACTGAGAAGCTAGGAGGGGCTAGCTTGCCTGCAGGCTTAGGGGCAGGTGCTACAGGCTTAGCCTGTACAGGTGCCGCTAGAGTAACAATCCGTACCGGTGCCTTAGGTGCTGTCTGTACTGGTGCCTGTACTGGTGCCGGTGCCGGTGCCGGTGCCTGCTCTCCTACGCTAACTGTAACAGGTTTAGCGTCTAACCACGGGCAGAACGTGTTAACGTACTCTGTAGTAACTGGAGAAGCTACAGGCGTTAGCACTACCTGCAGAGTCTCGAAGTCTACAGCTACCTCAGGCTCTACGGCAGCAGGCTCTACGGCAGCAGGCTCTACGGCAGCAGGCTCTACGGCAGCAGGCTCTACGGCAGCAGGCTCTACGGCAGCAGACTCTACGGCAGCAGGCTCTACCTCTGGTAGCCATACGGTTACCGCCTGTCTTTCCTAGGAAGCTCTCAAGCTCTTCTTTAGTTCTGATCTGTACTACCTCGATAGGAGTAGCTACCTCTGAGTAAATAGCTCTGCTAGCTGCTAGTACGTCCGGCAGGTCTTTGAGAGTCTGCAGTAGTTCAAGCTCTTCAGGCAAGTCTGCCTTAGTGACCATTAGAGCAGGGGCTATAGAGGTAGTAGTAGTACACCCCGCAAACCGTACCTCTACTGCTCTAGCTGCTCCGTTGTTTACTCGCCAAACTACTACTCCGGTGCTGCTTTCGGTCTCAAACCAAGTACCAGCAGGCAGAGAGACAAGCTCTACCAGTCCGTCTACAGTCTCTGTGCGTAGCTCTAGTGTGTCTTCTGGATCGTCAAAAATCATCTTTTTGCCCTTTGTGTCAAAGTGTGAAACTGTACGCTAGAGTAAGTACCCCTGTTCTAGCATCGCAGCCAGTCACTTTTTTCTATCGGGTACGATTTTTCTCCATTTTCTTTACTGCCGGTATCTGCCCACGAAGTTTCAGAGTATCCGTATTTACACCTTACAGGTACGCTAAACGGCATTACAGGAAGTGGCTTTTCCATGATGGATAGGCAAGCTCTTAGGAAGTCCTCAGAGCGTACTACGCTGGTAGGCCCTTCAAATAGTATTTCGTCATGTACGATAGCCACTATAGATACACCTGCTGACCTGCAGATAGGAGCTAGTCTAGCTACAGAGTCCTTTAATAAAATCGGCAGCAGTACCCTGACAAGCAGAGTTAAAGGCTCTGTGTGAGCTATCTAGGTCTAGATGCCTACGCCTCTTGTAGAGGTTTCTTACGAAGCCCTGCTGCCTGCATATATCGGCTACCTTGTAGCTAGTGTCTCTCAGTGTAGGTAGCGTCTTATGGTAGTTAGTGTATATCCCTAACGCTAGCTCTCTACTCTTTTCTGCAAAGTACTTCTCTACCTGCCTGTAGTCTACGCCTCTAGCTAGCATAGCGTCCGTTTCGTCTTTGATACGCTTAACTAGGTCAGCGTCTTTAATCAGAGCTTTAATCAGCTTTTCTTTCCCGCCCCCGTAGCCCATTAAGAAGTTTACCGTTTTAGCGTTCTTTCTGCTTACCTTAGCTTCTTCGCTAACCCAACTATGAAAGTCTGTATCAGGGTTAGCAATGTATGCTGCTATACACCGCCTATCTTTGATGTAGTGGACGATACACCTAAACTCTATCTGGCTCTGGTCTATGCTTAGAAAGCTGTTACCCTCTCTAGGTATTAGCAGCCTCTTACCTGCATAGTTTAGCTGCTGTGCGTTAGGCTCTTTGCACGACATACGCCCCGTGCGTACCAGAGGGTTATAGTTAGAGTGTACTACGCTATCTGTAACTGCAGCTATCTCTGTGTACGGCATCAAAAAAGCAGAGTGAAACTTAGTCAGCTTTCTTAACTCGATAACTTCCTGTACTATGTGCTTAGGTGCCTTAGGGTGAGCTAGGTACTCTTGTAGTACGTCTTTACCAAAGCTAGGATTAGACTCTTTATCTGGATCGTCTTCGTTAGTCCACTTCAGGACCGGCAAGCCTAGCCTGTTAACGAAAAACTCTGCCATGTTAGCAGGGCTGCTGACGTTAAAGCCCGGAAAGCCTATAGTGTTAGCTAGTCTGTCCCCGCGTAGTACTAGCTCCCATTCCTGTAGCTGCTCTCTCTATCTTAGCTTCTTTTAGGGCTAGCCTTATGCCTGCCCTCTCAGCTTCGAACAGAGCAAAGAGTACGTCTCTTTCTATCTCCCTTACTCTATCTAGCTCGAAGTCTAGAAGCCTGTTTAGAGTCTCCCATACTTCTTTAACGGCTATAACGTCTTCGCAGGCGTAAGGCCCTAGTACGTCTACAGGTATCCTGCCGTAGTCTTTGTTATCTATCTTGTAAGGCTTTAGGGAGTCTTCAAAAGGCGTAATGTCTACGCCTCTGTATATGTCAGATAGCTCTGTCAGGTTGTATAGGAATCTATCCGAGTTATGCAGCTTAGCTACGGTTACAGCATCCTCTACAGTAGAGCAGGGTAGCCAACCTAGCTCGTTGTATAAGACGTGCATATCGTATTTAATGCTCTGGTTAACCCATAGTACCCAAGTAGAGCATATACGTTTAATAGCCTCTACAGCTAGTGACTTGTTAACGTTATCGTTGCCGAATAGGTCTACAGCATGACCTATGGGAAAGTAGTAGGCTCTAGGGCAGTCCCTAACAGTGATAGCTATGCCTGCTATCTTGCAATTCATCCAAGGGTTAAAGCTAGCCTTAGACGACGAACCTGAGCTAGTCTCTACGTCTAAGAAACCTACGCTAGAGCCTGCTAGGTCTTTTACAGCAAGCTCTATATCTTGTTCTGTTTGTACTATGTACCTATTGCCTACTACTAACATAGCCTTTTCCCGGCTACTGGTCTACTCTGTTTCGTCTTTCGGCTTGCTCTGCTGATGCTTATCATAGGCTCTTCTCATGGCCTTTAACAGGCATACGTCTAGGCTCTCAGCTTCGGCCAGTACGTCTACTAGCCTTGTTAGCAAGCCTCCGTTAGGCAGGCTGCTTAGGTCTACCTGCTCTTCTTTCAGAGTACAGGCTATGGCCTGTTCTATGGTACTGTTTGTGCGTTTCATAGCTCGTTACTATCCTCGAAAGTGTTACTAGGTAGACCGCGTAGTAGCTCTCTCAAAGCTCCGGTTATGTACGTAGTCTGCCCTTTGAACTCTATACCACCATTCTAAGCAGAACACTTAGGATACTTCTACACTCTCCAGCCTCTAGCCCTCCTATCATAGCTAGTTCTTTTTCATTTATCTGCGTAGAGCTTAGCAAGTGGTCTGCTATACTCTTAGCAAACGTCTGCCGTTGAATGCAGTCTACTACCTTGTCTGCTTTCTCTTTGCTCATATGGCTAATAGCTTTTAACCTGTCGCTATACACAGCGTAGCCCATAGCGTTAGAATCGTATATCCTACGCAGGAAGTTAGCAGCTACGATAACATGCCTTGCCTCTATGTTAACGTCATAGCCGTTAAGTGTGCTATATGTCCTGCAGGCTAAAGAGGCAGCTAGCCTACCTAGCTTTAGTCGGATAGTGCCACGGTCTACGATAGGTACTGTGTCTACGTACCGGTTAGATAGCTCTTTGGCTTGTGCGTAAAGCTCTTGTGTAACCTCAGGGCTATAAGTAACCTGCTGCGGTGTTCTAGTCCATACCCATTGAATAAGCCTATGGGATAAGCTAGAGGTAGCTACGTGAGGGGCTATTGGCTTAGTGCTGGTATGTATAATGTCTCCGTCTATATCGTCGGCACTAAGGGCATAGCAGATATCAAAGCGTCTAACATCCTCAGGCTGCCCGATTAGCTCTAACACAGCAGCTACGCCGCTAGAGTAGGTCCGCAGGAATCTGTCACTTCGGGTATTAGAGATAGCAAGTAGCCTTGCTCTTGCTGGTCTCTGACCTGCTCTAATCTTGTCAATCTTAGCAATGCCACTAGACCTAGTTTCTGTAGTAGCTGCTATTATCTCCGGATTAGCTCTCTTTAGCTCTTCGAGAATAAGCAGCTTCCTGTCATTAGTAGGCCACGCACCCCACGTCGTTACCCATAGTCCTGCTAGCTGCTGGTTACCTCCTATTAAGCCCGCTACGCTTACGTTAGCACAGTCTACAGTGTGCCCTACTCCGTAATGCTTCTGCATTGCCAACGTAGCCTTAGATTTACCCTGCCCTGTGTCTCCGATAACTAAGGCTTCTGCGTATCCCTTGTGTATCTCCCCTGCTAGCATCATGTACAAAGGGCTATGTATTACCATATCAATAACCCTGTGTAGGTCTGGTCTTTGGTATATGTGCGTAACGTTACAAGCTAGGTCGTCTGCTAGGCTGTTTAGCTTTAGCTCTAAGTCCTCTACTGTAGGGCCTGTAGGCTGGAATACCTCCAGACTATTAGCCCCTTCATTAGTTACGCTGTCTAGTGCGTCTAGCAGCTTTTCTGTAGCCGATGCTACAAAGACCGTTTCTTGTGTTCTAGGATCTGGTTGTGCTCTGCCGTACAGTCTAACGGTAGAGTTAAGCTCTATGCCGTCTCCCCTTACTAAGGCTTTCTGTACCTGCCTAGTATCATTATCGTTAGTAGCTTGTAGCCCTACAGGTTGAGACAGTACTACTATCTCTGCCCCTGTACGCTCTTGTATAACGATTGTGTTACTCTTGCACTTAGACGGTATGCCTAGTAGGTCTGTACGCAGTCTAGCTGATAGCTGAGAGTCTGAAGAATCACACATAGCTATTAGCGTAGGGTGTTCAGACGGTACTTCAAAGACCGGATTTTTCTGGTGTCCGTACACATTACATACGGCACAATGCTCTGAGTCTAACCCGCAGTTTACCCGTACTAGGCTAGGTATAACATAACGCTGCTCCGAGACTCCTATAACAGTAGCATCGATAGCAGACTGTCTACCTACGAAGCCTGCAGAGATAGCAGACGATATCGTACGTTTAGGATAGTCTTCTAGCTTTCCTGAGGCATAGACGTTAGCCTCTGTTAGCTTAGGCGTGTAAGGCTCTGAGCAAGTCTCTAGTACTTTGTGTAGGTCTTGTCCTACCTTGTGCAGGTCGTTTATATCGCCCTTTGGGTACTGCTCCGGGTCTAGTGGCAGTGTGACTATCAGCAGTCTATCGCAGTGAGGGTATAGAATCTTAGCTAGCTTCTTAGCTGCCTTACGCCCTCCGTCGTCTATATCCATGCAGATAAAGACGGTCTTACCTTTTAGCAGGCTATTAAACTCAGTTAGCCATGTACCCTCAGAGCCTGTTACCGCTATAGCTCCGATACCATGCGTGTTAAGCTGCTGAGCAGCTACTATAGCTTTAGTCTCACCACCACAGAGAACTATGCCTGAGTACTTTAGCTGCCCTACAGGAAAGATAGCAGGCTTAGACCTGCCCTCTATGTTACGCATCTTTTCACTACCCGGTGCGTTAGGTAGGTACTTTCGTACGTTTATCCAGTGGCTACCGGACGGGGCTAGAATCGGTATCCATATTCTGCCGTCTGCGTACCCTATCTTTAGTGTATCGATAGAGGACTCTAAAACGCCCTTGTCTAAGAATGCCTTAACCTGCGTCCGGCTTGTCTTTGTCTCTTAGTGTCCTCTTTAGCGTAGCGTACGCCTGCAGGATAGGCTCTGAAGCTAGTGGAGCGTAGCCCTCAGGCTCATAGCCGTACTTAGTTAGCGCAGACTCTACTGCTCTACGTGTTACAGGCTTTCCTGTCTCATGCGTAGCTATTGCAGCTAGTAGCTCTATTACGTCTGTACGCCTACCGCAGCTAGCCGCCCTGCATACGTAGCTACTGCTATCGGTGTATATGGTACCGCTAGGAGTTCCGTCATCATGAAAAGGGCAGAGGATACGATATGTACCCTCTGCTTGTGGCTCATACCGCCATTTCTTTACAGCCTTTTTTCCTAGGCTTTCGAGATAAGGTAGTATAATGTTATGGGTTACGCTTGGCATTAGACTACGGCAGCTACCGCCCCGTCCTAAGTTAGTTACTGCCGTAGGCTAAAACTACATACGCTTCAGAACTCGCCTGCGTTAACCGTAGAGGTTTCTGCTACCTCAGGCTCTTCATAGTTAACGTCTAGGTTACTCTCTGCCCATGCAGTACGATAGTAACCATGCTGCTCACGCATAGCAGGGGCTAGGTCCGCAGTAACACGCCCGTTATTAACAGAGCTATTAACTACGTCCAGTCCGAACCACTTATCACCCTGCTGATTGGTACGCTGAGAGCAGCGTAGGCTATAACGCCCGCCCCATACTGCCATACCTCTAGCCATGATAAGAGAAGCGAAGGCATCCCCGTATCGTGCCTCTCCCTTCATGAATGTAGCTACTGCTGCGATGTTAAAGTCTAAGAGGTAGAGGATAAAGTTACTGCTCTTAACGTACTCTACCATAAGGGGCTGCCCGTTACGGTCTTTGCCGTTAGACTTGTGAGGCTCTTTGACTCGATTACGGGCCTTAGCAGCAAGCGTACTCTTGCTGTTTGTGCTACGCTCTGCTACGTAGGACTCTCCAGCAATGCGAGGGTTAAGAGCAAGGTACTCAGACCATGACAACAGGCATACAGCTTCGATAGCTGATGAAGTATCGCCTACCTTTGTATTGATAGGCGTTAGTACTACATCACTCTCCGCAAATCCTAGGTCTTTGAGAGAGTTACTCAGGCTCTGTACTACTTTCAGCCTACAGGGCCGAATCATATCTGAGAGCATATCTAGCCCGTCAGGGGCTGCAAGGGTATTCGGGGATATCATCCCCGTCTACGTTCTGCTGTTGTATGCTGCTGGTAGAAGTGCCTTAGCTCTAGCCAGAGAAAACCGGTTATCGATAACCGTAGCCGGTACGCTGGCAGAGGTAGTAGCCTCTGCAGGGGCAGGCTCTGTAGAGGCTGAGCTACTACGATAGGTGCTGTGTTGTCGGTCATGGTTCTACGTTCTTTCTTCAGTTAACAAGCGGAAAAGGAAAGAAGTACGGTACCGCTATTACTCCGGTACTTCTATGGTCTCTAGTAGGTTCCGCAGCTTACGTACAGAGAATAATAGCTCTCTGTACTGTTTCATACTGCTAACCATATCAGGCAGTACTCTACCGCTAGCCTCTAATGTAGAGAGCCAGTCCGAGAAAAGAGAGTAGTGTACTTCGATAGCCCCTGTACTTATTAGCTCTTCATTCGTTACGCCTAGTACCTCTCTACAGAACTGATCGTAGAGTTCAGGGTTCTTACTTCGTTTTGAATAGCTGTACAGCTACCTTAGGGTCCGGCTTGCCGGATGCATACTCGCCTATACAGCCTTCACTATACACGTTCATATCTGTAGCAAATAGACCGCAAGCGTAACGCTGTAGCTCCCTATTTACCTTTGATATGTCTTTCCTCAGTAGCTCTAGTACCTCTATAGCTTCCCTTGTAGCATAGATAGCGTCTACAAGGTTACCCATAGGATTGTCGGTAGCTAGGGTGGCATCGAAGCTAGGCAGCCTGCTCACTAGCACCTTAGCTACTGCTACTTGCTGTGTAAGTACCCTAAATAGCGTTAGGTATTCTGCCTGCATGGTTACACCGTCTCTACAGTTACTTTTCGATATTCAGGGTTACCGCCGTTCCTACAGTAGGCAAGAGCCTTGAACTCCGTAGGGTCTCTGTACTCTGACGCTACAGTAGCTATCAGCGTAGACAAGGCTAGATAGCTGCCTTGTAGAGCTATGTAGTCATCTTCTGGCACATAGCCTATATGCTCTAGGGCACTAGCTAGCCACCCGCTAAAGTCTAGCGTAGCCCATATAGACGGCATTCTAACCCGGTACACTTCTGAGAGTACCGTAATGCTGCCGTGTTCGGCCAATAGCTGCCTAGTGGCATCTTCTCTAATAGGCTCTATGGCTATTACTCGAACCTTAGTCTTCATCTTCTGCGTCTCTTGCTAGGGAAGCTAGTATGTCTCTCACGTTAGTCATATCGTCGGCGTGTTGTTCCTTAGCATCTAGTGATGCTAGGATAGCCTTTTCAATAGTGCCTGCAGCTACAAGCGTAGTGTACTGTACGGGCTCTCTAGTCCCTATTCTGTGGCTACGGTCGTTACTCTGTGCTCTATTGATTCTGCTATAGTCCGAAAGAGTACCGAACTACCCTGCAGGCATTGCACGGGCTAAGGTCTGGCCTGCCGATAGGGTAGCCTAGCAGGTTTAGCCCCGGTCCTGCTGCAGCAGGGTTACCTAAGAACACCCTAGCCGGACTATTGAGAGGGTCATAGGCATTAGGGTTAGTCTTTAGTATCTCGTCGTTAAACGTATCGATAGCTGCTGTACGGTCTGCCTCTGAAGTGTCTCCGTTGAAGTGTACGCAGCCAATACCTGCAGCCCTAAGCCTACGTAGGATTATCTCTTGTGCGAACGTCTGAGTAGACCATACAATAAACTTATGATGCTTAGGTGCCTGCTGAATAGCATCTATTAGCCAGTCTACTTTCGGGTTAACCTCTAGCTCTTCGTGGAAAGCCTCAGTAAGTACTTCCCCTGTTACCGGGTGCTTAACAGCATCCCACTTAACGAAACCGCTAGTAACTTGTGTTAGCTTTAGAGACTTCGTTAAAACGTTATTGATGATAACCTGTCTAGTCCTGCCGTCAGCGTTCTCTGCCCTCTCTAGGTCTGCTTTAACCTGCAGGGCTAGGGCCTCTGCTAGGCTATCGTAGTACTTCTTTTGCAGCTTAGTTAGGCTAATGGTAGCCACATCAAATAGCTTCTCCGGCAGAAACGGCAGGGCCTGCTTTTTGCTGACTATGAAGCAATTACGGGCTAGCCTCTCTCTTAGTAGAGGCATGTTCTGCATAGCCTCTAGCTTCTCTGCCATTGTAGCTGTAGGCGGTACTGCCTTACTGTAGTACTTCTTAAAGCTAGCGTAGTCAGTAAAGCCAGAGCAGCCAGCGTACAGAAACTCTAGCTGAGACCATAGCTCGAAAGCATGGTTACCTATAGCGGTACCGGTTAGGATGTACCTACGCTTAGAGAAGCTACGTACCGATAGCATTTCCTTAGTAACCCTAGCAGACGGGTTACGTATTGTGTGTGATTCGTCTAGGATGAATACGTCTACAGATAGCTTTAGCTCTTTCATCAGCAGAGCTAGCTCCCCTGCAGCGTAGTAGCTGCACACAGCTACGCTACCGTATAGGCTAGGGTTACGGCTAGGAGCATGTACGAAAAGCTCTAGTAATGCCGTCATCCTATCGCCTAAGTCCCCTGCTACGATACCTGTAGCAAGTGGATACGGCGAAAATTTTTCAATCTCTCTAGTCCAGTTTAGGCGTACGTTCTTAGGGCAGGCTACGATAGCTCTGAAGCTACGCTTAGCTATCTGGGAGGGGTCTTTAGCTACTGCCTTGTCCCTGTCTTTCTTAGCCTTAGCTGCATGATAGGCTAGAGTAAGGATAGCTGAGAAAGTCTTACCGGTGCCTTGCTCCATTAAGAAACCGAAACCAGAGCTACGCATAGCGTTAGTAGCTGCTACTGTCTGGTAGCTATTAGGCTCTGTCTCTTCTTTAAGTGGTATAGGCAGGTCTACGCCTTTACCATCCTCTAGCCACTTAGCCATAGCATTAGCGTTAGTCTCGCCTGCTACGAATCTGGTAAGTACAGTGGCAAACGTAACCGCAGTTAGCTGGTCTGCAAAATTTACCTGCTCTTCTTTCCATGAGTAGGCTAGCCGTAGTGCGGTAAAGTCTGAGGCTTGTAGGCTATACCAGTCTCCGGGGGTGCCTTGCGATTTCTTCAATCGCTTACTACCCGGTGTATTCTCTGCCCATAGGTTAGCGTCTCTGCTACCGAAAGCAGCGTTAGCCTTATGCAATCGAGCTACAAACTTGCTGCCGTCTTTGTTGAGACCTAGCGTAATCCTGTCGCTAGGCTCTACAAAGTAGCGGTCTGCTAGCATTGCTCTGGTAGCAGGGCTTAGCGATTGTGTCTGAAAATCTAGGAACATCCTAGGTTCTTTCTCTGAGTGTCTTTGAGTGTCTCCGCAGTAAGTACCCCTCTGAGGCAGAGACAGACAAAAAATTTTTCGAAAAGTAGGTATTCCCGGCCTTACTGGTGTACAAGTGTTCAGGTAGAATTCCAGCCTGACTCTACAGCAGCCCTGCTAGGCTTTTGGTATAGAGCTACTACATTAGCCTCTAGGTCTCCCCCA
>JAZKJV010001915.1:0-48006 GCA_037367405.1 Ottelia alismoides | reverse complement strand
TTGATAAACTTAACAAAAAAAATAAAATCAGACCCACGTGTAGAACCACTCTTGCTTCCTATTAGAGACGGACTAATGGTAGCGAAAAAAAAAGTGAACTATTTTGGTATGAATGGGCGATTTTTGTAATAAATGCCTATTTTTGTTTGGGGCTATTAAGTTCATGAAACTATTGCGATTATACCTTACCCTGTGCTTGCCCTTAATTATATTTCAGGTTAGTGCTCAAAATAGATGTGCCAATCTAAGCCTGAGTTTTTAATGTGCCGGCTCAAAATGGTTGTAATGTACCATCATACTTTTCCTTTGCCAATACTTCAACAGGTTCATTAGCTGCTACTTCAACTTATTTATGGCGTATTGATGGCGTTCGTGTTGATAGTACCTTTGGAACTACACCTTTTAATTATGCCTTTCCGGGTCCGGGTACCTATACAGTTCGAATGGTGTCTCGCACGCCTGGCGGCTGTCGCGATTCTATTCAACAAACAGTTACCATTACCTCGGGTGCAGCTTTAATTTTTGATGGGTTTGGTGCTTTTACATTCAATCCACGTTGGAGTAACTGTATAATTAATCCATTACAATCATCCAATTATAGTATTCAGGTTAGTTCAAATGCGGTGTTAAATAACTATACAATTATTTGGGGTGATAATACCCCAAACAATAGCGGGGCATCATTACCCATTGGCAGCACGGTTAACCACACGTACACTACTCTTGGATTATTCCCGATTCGCATAGTTACCGTTAATGGAGGCTGCACTGATACCATAAGAGGTACTGTAATTAATATGAGGCCGGTGAGTACTTCTATAAAACCTCTCCCTGCAGGTCAACTTGCCGGATGCGCACCTCATACCATTACCTTTCAAGATACAACACAATTTGCTTTACCGGGTACAATTTTCACATGGAATTTTGGTGATGGAACTATTGTTACTCGCGATTGGACTCAAGCCAACCAGCCCATTACCCATACCTATTTGCCTAGCCCAACAGGAAATTGTGTTTATACTGTTTCTTTATCGGCCATTAACACCAATTGTAATACGGGTGCTAATAATGCATCGGTATTTACCATTTCTCCCGTTTTAATTTTTGATAAGGATGTGGCACGAATTAATCCACCAACAAATTTAATGTGCACCTTCATTAACTTATACTTTTGGCAATTCGTCGGAAGATAATTGTATCACAGGAACGCGATATTATTATTGGGACTTTGGCGATGGTACGAATACAGGATGGATTACAAGTAAAGGTCCGCAAACACATACATTTCCTTCTTTAGGCCCATATACCATTATGCTTATTGATAGTAATGGTTGCGGAAGCGATTACCACATTTACAACAGTACTGATTAACCGACCTCCGGTTCCGGGGTTTACTCTAACACCAAAATTTGGCTGTGCACCTTTAACCATTACCGTTAATGATACCTCATTAGGCATTGGTAATTCTAGGGTTTGGACTTTTCCCGGAACAACACCCGGAACCGGAACTAATCTTATTGAAAACAGAACATTCAATAATCCCGGTACTTATGTTGTGAGCTTACAAGTGAGTAATACCTGTGCCAATAATGTAATTGTTCGAGATACCGTGCGGGTGTTTGCTAAACCTTCTGTGAATATTGGTAATGTTTCCTCCGGTTGTGTACCTCACACCATTTCACCAACTAATAATACCGTAAATATTAGTAACAATGCTACCTTCTTTTGGGATTTTGGTAATGGTCAAACTTCAACACTTAGAAACCCAACACCTGTAACTTTTAACCTTACCGGTAATTACCAAATTAAATTAGTAGTGCGGGATACTTGCGGTGTTGATTCGCAAATCGTAAATATTGCAGTAAGTACTTTACCTGTTGCATCGTTTACTGCCGGTACGGTTTGTAGAGGTAGTGCCACTAATTTTAATAGCAATTCAACATTGGCCACAGGCGATGTTATTACTCGTTACCGTTGGTTGTTTGGCAATGGCGATAGTATTCCTAATGGCGCAGCATCAGTTAACTATACTTATCCTGCCAGTGGAACATTTACGGCTATTCTGGAAATTACAACTGATAAAACCTGCCGAGATACAGCAATGATTAACGTTACTGTTAAATCTTCACCAACAATTTCTATTTCACCTACCCCAACATCAATATGTAATGGAGGAATAGTTTCATTTAATGGTACAGCAAACACAGCGGCTCCGGCAACCTTAACTGCATTTCGTTGGACTTTCGGAACTGGCGATACCGCCCGAGTTGAAGATACTGTTTATCGTTTTCCATCAACCGGTACATATCCGGTAAGTTTTTATGCTGAAAATAATGTTGGATGTTCAACTGCCATAACCCAAAATTATGTTGTACATCCTAACCCTGATGCAAGGTTATTCAGAAAGCTTAGCCTGCACCGGTCAACAAACCCGATTTACAGATAGCTCAGTTGTTGCGTCCGGGAACATCACACAATGGGCTTGGGACTTTAATAACGATGGCATTATTGATAGCACGACTAGAAATCCTAGTTTTATATTCCCCACTGCCGGTACATTTCGAACCAAGCTAACCGTTACAACTAATAATGGTTGTACCAATACCGATAGCATTAACACAATAGTAAACACCACTCCGCTTATCCAACTCAACTCGCAAAGTGCATTATGTGCAGGTGATACGTTTACTTTTAATAATACCAGTGTTGGTGCATTTATTTATCGCTATAATTTTGGTGATGGCTCGGGTGATATAATTTTAATGCGACCGGTCCATTCCCATACATTTACAGTGATTCGGGCACTTTTACTGTGCAACTGTTAGGCATAACATTGCAGGGATGCCGTGATTCAGTATCTCGTACGGTAATTTCCAGGCCATTACCCGAAGCAAGATTTGTTATGAATGACACCTTTGGTTGTGCACCTAAACTTTTTACTTTTACCAATCAATCGTTAAAAGCGAATACCTACAGATGGCTTGTTAATGGTGGACCTACTTCTACCTTAACCAACCGAAGCGATACCACTGTTAGTTTAAGTAATCAACAGTTTTTGGTTTCTTTGGTTGCATTTAATCAGTTTAATTGCCGACCCGATACAGCAATTCAATTGGTGAGAACATTGTCTAATCCCGTACCGAATTTTTACAATTAGTAGAGATAGTGGTTGTGGACCTTTAGCTGTTCAGTTTTTAAAACACCACTCCAAATGGAATTTCTTACCGATGGAATTTGGGTAATGGTACTCAATCAACAAATGTAAATGCAACTGCTGTTTATCCTGCATCAATTAATAACGACTCTGTTTTTACCATAAAATAATTGCAGAAAATGGTCCGGGTTGCAGTGATAGTATTACCAAAACAGTGCGAGTGTTTCCCAAACCAATCAGTGTTTTCTCTCCATCAGTTAATTCAGGTTGTGGTCCATTAGCAGTTAATTTTTCAAATACTTCAATTCATCGTTTCGGAGGAAATATTAGCAACATGAGTTTTGATTGGAATTTTGGCAATAGCCAAACCTCTTCACTTGCTCAGCCATCAGTAACATTACAGCCTTCAAATTCACAAGATACCAACTATACCATAAGGTTAATTGCAACATCACGTTTTGGTTGCAGCGATACTTCTAGTCAGTCAGTAAGGGTATTTCCTCAGCCATTATCAAGGTTTACCGCAGTAAATCCTGCGGGTTGCGGTCCTCACCAAACTACCTTTAACAATACATCAATTCCAAACGATACCGGCTCAATTGGAATCATGAATTTTCAATGGAATTTTGGTAATGGACTTACTTCAACACTTGCTCAGCCCACTTCAACTTTTATTGCTTCTAATGTTAACGATTCCATATATCAAAATTCGACTAATTGCTTTTAGTGAACATGGCTGCAGCGATACAACACACTTCAGCAAGTGCGGGTATATCCTAAACCGGTTGCATTTTTCACTCCAAGTACCAATGCGGGTTGTGGACCATTACAAGTACAGTTTTTAAATCAATCTTACCCTAACGATACCGGAACTGTTGCTGATATGACATTTAATTGGAACTTTGGCAACGGATTAACTTCAACTATTACTGAACCACAGGCTGTTTTTTTAGCAAGAATTTTTAGCAGATACTTCTTATCGGGTTCTACTAACGGCCACAAGCGAACACGGTTGTGTTGATACAACTTCTCGTTTTATTACTGTTCGTCCTAATCCCGTAACTTCATTTGTGCCTTCTGTGAATGCAGGCTGTGGCCTTTACAGGTTCAATTTAATAATACCTCACAACTTGGCTTCAGGTATTACTGGGATTTTAATGATGGCGATACATCAATGCGCATCAATCCATCACACCGCTTTTTATCTTATGATGTTTTTGATTCTGCTTATGTTGTGAGTATGATTACCCAATCGGTATTTGGTTGTTGGGGTGATACCGCGAGAAGTACCATTGTTGCCAGATATAATCCGGTGGCTGATTTTCTTCCATCACATGACAGTATCTGTGGCAATGGAAATATTACTTTTTTTAATTCATCATTAGGTGGCACTACACACCAGTGGAACTTTGGAAACGGCGCAACATCAACAGCAGTAAATCCGCTCAGGTTCTTTGTAGGCTCACCAACTCGTGATACCGTTTTTCAAGTTAGGCTGGTTACAACATCTCCTTATGGATGCCGAGATACATTCATACGTCCGGTAACCTTAAATCCTAATCCGGATGCAAGATTTGTGCACATACCTCCCGGTTGTTCGCCGTACACCGTTACCTTCAATAATACAGGCTTAAGAGGTGTAAGGTATGATTGGGACTTTGGCGATGGTTCGACTGATACCACTGCAAGTCCGACCAAGTTATTTGACAACCCGTTGTTAAATGTAAACCGCATTTATCCGGTAACGCTAAGAGCATACTCAAATGCAGGTTGTATGGATACCGCCAAAATAACATCGTGGTTTACCCTTTACCTGTTTCACAGTTCAGTGCAACAAAAACACTTAGGTGTGATACAGCAGAATATCGGTTTTTGAATACTTCACAAGGAGCTTCTACCTATCAATGGCGTTTCGGTGATGGTCAACAATCAACATTGTTTGTTCCTTTGCATTATTACAGAAGCAAATCAAATGGCGATACTTTATATCAACCCCGATTAATAGCCCACAACTATTAATGGATGTCGCGACACAAGTAGTTCCACCATTGTTGTTAACCCTTTGGTACGCGCTGAGTTTGATGCTAATGTTACCCAAAGTTGTGCAAATTTAGATGTCACATTTTTCAATCGTTCAACCAATGCCTCAAGTTATTTCTGGTTTTTTGGCGATGGAGGAGGTACCAATCAAATAAATCCAACGCATAAATATATAAACACAGGTACATACGAAGTAAGGTTGATAGCTTATGCAGCAACCGGATGTTCAGATACTGCTGTAAAATCAGCCTATATTAATATTCATGAAGTACCTACTGCGCAATTTATAGCCAATCCGCCTATCGCTCAAATGCCTGATGCGAATATTCGATTTACAGATATTTCATTACTTAGCTCCGGTACTTTGTCGCATCAATGGAACTTTGGCGATGGAGTTCCGGGTTCAAGTTCTGTTTTGCAACATCCACAACATCAATATACTGATTCGGGAAATTATTTGGTGAGGTTAATTATTGAAACCGATAAAGGTTGCAAGGATACCGCCTTTAGAAGTATAAAGGTAATGCCTCGTAAGCCAATTCCTGCGTTCAGCATGTTTCCTAAAGAAGGCTGCCGACCACTTACCGTTCAATTTATAAATGAAAGTCGCTATGCAACAGCTTATCGTTGGGACTTCGGCGACGGAACAAGATCAACCGAAGAAAATCCTACCAAGACTTACACACGTGATGATAAGTTTACAGTTGAGTTAATTGCTTACGGTCCCGGTGGTGATTCAACAATAGAAAAGGTAGATAGTATTATTGTGCATGATTTGCCAAGGGCGCGATTTACTATCAATCCATCAACTATATTTTTACCCGAAGCCATAAGTACATTTACCAATACTTCATTTGATGCTGTGGTAAACAGATGGTACTTATTTGACTCATTAAACAACATAATTTTACTGATACCAATGTAAATTCATCCTACCGTTTTAGCGGGGCAGGTAGATATACGTTGAAGTTGGTTGTATTTAACGAATTTAACTGTACCGATTCATCAACAGTGATTAATGCCATTACGGTTGATGATGCGGCAACTATATTTGTACCAACTGCCTTTACTCCTGATGGCAATAATGTAAATGATGTTTTTATTCCGGTTTACACCGGTATAAATTTAGAAGGGTATGAATTTAGGGTTTATGACCGTTGGGGTAAATTAGTGTTCAAAACTAATAATCCTTACGAAGCTTGGAATGGTGAAACAGGAGGGCGCGCATGCGCAAGTGATGTTTATGTATGGATTGTTGAAGGAAGTTTTGTTTCCGGTAATAAATTTATACGAGAAGGTAATGTTACCTTATTAAGATAAACAGGATTTGATTTATTCTAAATCCGTACTTAGCATAAATCTGCAAATGCGGTTATTATTTTTATCGGCAACAAAAATCATTTGACGGTAGTAACAAACGCCGGAAGGGTTATTAAAACTAAACGGACCTGCACTGCTTCCATCCTTACCTGTACCTCCAAATGACACATTTACTTGTTTTGGTAAGCCCTGAATTCGCAGGGGGGTTAACACCTTCAAATCCTTGAGGAGTAAATACATATAATGAATCAGTTTCCGAATCAACTACAAACATATAACCTAAGTTATCAGGAGCGATGAAACAATCTTCAGGTTTTTTAAACCTGAAACTTTCGTATAAAAATCGGTTGGCTTTAGATCTGTCAAAGTTTAAAAAGTGGGTGTTTCAGCATACTGAGTGCCTAATTCCGGGTCATCAAAAACATTAATTACCAACGAACGATATTCAATTTGACGTTCCTGAATACCTTGAGTCAGCATAAAACTTTTGCTTGTCGACATCCCTTGTAATCGTTGAGGTGGTGCCGAATATGTAGCGATGCCTGTAAGTCCTACTGCCGAGCGTAAGCTCGAGTTATTAGGGTTTAATCCAACCGAATAACCAATATTGGTTCCGGCCGCATCAAATACCAATACACCATTATCCGGGCGAACAAATGAATTAGGGTCGTTACGCGGACCGGTTCTGGCAACGTATAAAGTGTTGTCGTGCAAGGTTGCTAAGCCTGTAAATTGCACGAGATTATCAACACCATCCTCGAACCTGTAACCATTAAATGCCCTCGACTGATCATTAAAAGGATGCATTAAGGTATCAACAAAACTATAGCTACCCGATGCTGTATTCGTTAAACGATAAACAGCAGCTCGTTCTTTACCTTCAAACACAACCCTTCCTGCTACGTAAACATGCAAACGTCGGTCTTGAGTAACTTCAACTGCTCCGGGAATAGGAATAATTGCGGCACGCTTCCCGGTTTGGTCTAAAATATTTAAACCATTATCGTCAATCACATAAACCATTTCATCATATCCTACAAATACATCAACGGGATTACTGAAATTTGTAAAATATGGAAACACAGGAACATAACCTACTTGATTTGGAATAAGGTTAGGGTCTATTTTCCCTTGTTTAAAAATATCGTTTGTTTGATCATCATCTTTACTACCGCAACCTGTTAAACAGCATGCGCTTATCAAACACGAGATAATTATTAAAGTGTTTTTCATCTGCATTATTTAATTAAAATGCCTATCGTAAACTCTATTAATATTGCCTAGTCGGTTTTGTGCAAGAATACCGTAATCAATATTTAACCCGCCAAAATTACGTCTTAATCGCAATCCAAAACCCGCTGATGGTGCGCGGTAATTTTCATCTGTTCCAAACTCATACCCAAGACGACCATACAACAACTTTTTAAAATTATACTCGCCACCAAATGAATAGGTTTCATTATTGTCGGTAGATGGTTTAATTGAGCAGCAACTGTAACATTGTGCATTCTACTGATTAATGGATCGAATGCTGCACCAATTCTAAACATTCCGGGAACAGTTACCGTTGAAAAGGTAGTGATATCGGTAGGTCCACTAAATTTTAATAGTTGTGCTTCTCCGTCAGGACGAACGTTAAATCCAAAATTATTGAACGCGATTCCAAACTTTGCATTTTTTACTCCAACATTGTACCTTAATCCTAAATCAAACAAAACATTATGTATTTGAACACCGGGAAAGCCTCGTTAGCATAACGGGTATTTACACCAAAACTAAAATTGTTGGTTAAATACTTTAGCAAAGGTTAAACCAAGGTGGTAATTACTAACTGCAAAGTTCTTCCGGTACCCAATGGGTCAAATTCGGTAGTTTCTTCATGGTGCCGTAATTCATATTAAACACCTGAAACCCCCAATAATTATGTTCACTGCTTTTAAAAATTACACCGGCAAAATTTGCCTGAATATCTCCAAAATACTGGGTATTACCTATTTGAACTTGTAGTTTAGCCGTATCTGATTGAGTGATTCCGGCAGGATTCCAAAACATTGAAGCTGCATCATCACTAATGGCTACATAAGCTCCTCCCATACTAAGCGAGCGGGCATCAGGTGCTATTTTTAAAAATTGCATACCGGTACTTCCACTTCGTGAATCACCAAAAGATGGCAATACCTGTGCTTGTGCTAATCCACAACCTATGGTAAGTATTGATAAAATTGTTTTTTAAGTTGCATTCCGAATGGCAAATTAAACGCATTTTTTAGTTTTTGCATTGTTAAATAATGATTATTTGGATTTGCACCTTAAAGCGTTGAATTTGCAAATGTTTTCAGTTTTTTAACGATGAGTACGAATAAGATACATGTAAAGTTAATAAAATATGCTATTGGTTGGAGCTTGTTTAGCTATACCGGCTTGGCACTTGGCTTATTTATTCCCCTTGATTTTTGTTGCTTTTGTACCGTTATTTTTAATAAATAAAGAGATTATAAGTCATAAACTCGGAAGTCAATAATGCATGGTTATATGGGTTTATTTATTTTTTTCTGTTCAATGCAGGTACAACCTGGTGGATTTGGAATGCCAGCGAATATGGTGCTATTATGGCATTACTCATCAATACAACTGTAATGAATTTGCCTTTTATATTCCATGCATTTAATCACATCCAAACATAAATCACCTCACACCATTTGGTCATTTATTTGGTTGTGGCTTGCCATGGAATATATACACCAACACTGGGAAGTTAAATGGCCTTGGTTAATTTTAGGTAATGCGTTTGCAAAAAGTGCCAAATATTGTTCAATGGTACGAATACACCGGAGTGGCGGGTGGTTCATTATGGGTGCTTTGGAGTAATCGTGCCATTTTTTTAATTTATTTACAATGGAATAACTTTACTCGTGAACAAAAGCTAAGCAAAGGCTTTCATTTTGTATTCTTTAAAATATTTACACCGTTATTTTTATCATATTGGGTTTTAGCCGACTATCGCGAGTATAAAAAGGGGCACCACATGCTGATTTAAATGTGGTTGTTGTTCAACCCAATATTGACCCCTACAAGGATAAGTTTAAAGGAATGACTCCCGAGGCACAAACCGAAAAAATGCTTAAGGTGGCCAATGCAGTAATGGATTCAACTGTTCAATTGGTGACGTTTCCTGAAACTTCTTTAGTTGGTAATTTAAATGAACGCGATTTGCAATATGAAACAACCATACACTTGTTAAATTTATTTAGAAATAAATGGCCGGCAACGGCTGTTTTAACCGGTGCCGATACCTATAAAGAGTTTTATGCAAGGGGAAGAAATATCTTCAACTGCAAGAGTGTTTGAAGGTAATCGTTTTTATGATGTTTATAATACCGCTTTGTTTATTGCACAGGGCCAATCGGCCAATTATCAATTTTATCATAAAAGTATTTTAGTACCGGGTGTTGAACGTATGCCATTTGCCGGATTAATGAAACATATTGAATGGCTCACAATTAACCTTGGCGGTACTAGTGGAAGTTTAGGGATGGATAAGGAGTCTAAAAAACTTTTCGGTTAATAATTATGTACAAATTGCGCCAATTATTTGTTACGAAAGTGTATTTCCGGAGTATGTATCATCTTATGTTAAGAAGGGTGCAAACTTGCTTTGTGTGATTACCAATGATGGTTGGTGGGGTAATACTCCCGGCTATCGTCAACACATGAATTATGCTTCTTTACGTGCCATTGAAAATCGCAGGTTTGTGGCTAGAAGTGCTAACACCGGAATAAGTGGATTTATTGATGATGAAGGTAATGTTTTAAAGGAAAGTTCGTGGTGGACAGAAGCAGCTTTAAAATACAAAGTAAGTATCAATCAATATCAAACTTTTTTTACTCGTAATGGTGATTGGTTAAGTAAATGGGCATTATTTATCAGTTGCTTTTATTTGATAATGTTGTTCACCGGAAAAATTTTTAAAACTCCCGACATTTTCCACTTTTTTACTTTAATAAAAAGGATAAAAAAAGCCGTTATACAAAGCGTATAACGGCTTTTTTGTAATCGTTAAAAGTTAATTCAACTTAATTAATTTCTTAATTGCAACTTCACCGCCACTGATTACCTTTATTAAATAGGTACCTGCAGGTAAATTTGAAATATCAATTGTTGTGTTTTGTTGAATATTGAACGAGCTTAACTCAACACCATTCATATTGATAATTTGTACCACAGCCGGACTAGTCTCATGATATTTTATGTTAACCATTGATTGAGCCGGATTGGGATAAATTTCGAATGTTGTAAGTGTGTTATCAAATTTAACTAAAACCGCTTTTGAGTATTCGAAATTTCCACTGTTGTCAATACTTTTTAGTTGATAATAAACTATACCGGATGTTCCTGCAAATGATTTCGCATCCACATGAGTAAATCTGTAGTTTATTATTGTTGTACTATTACCTTTCGCTTTAACTGTTGCTATTTGCTCGAAAGTATTTCCATCTGTAGATGCTAAAATCTCAAAACGATTTGAATTCCTTTCAAAAGTAGTTTGCCAATTTAAAACTGCATCATCACTTAACCTGTTTGCTGTAAATAGGCTTAGTTTAACCGGTAAGGGTTAGCAGGAATTTCATCTGCCCCCATATAAGTAGCGAAGGTATTTCTTACCTCTCCATCAAAATCAACTACAACGAATTAATTAATGGTGCTGCTAACTGCATATTACCAATACTGGTTGAAGTTAGGTGCAGGTTATCCGTTGATACAAATTGTACTGCTAATTGTATGGATGAACTATCTTGTAAACTTGTAGTTTTCCAATTTGCAAATGCAAGTGGTGTAGTATTCCACAATCCTGTTGATGCATTGTTTGTTTGTAAAACATTAAAGTTTGCCGACCAACCGGTAGAAGGTGAGGTTGATACATTACCAATGGCATAATTACCAATACCACCTGTACGAGTATTCATGAAAATATTGTTGCGAACATTACTTGTTGAGGTTGTTGTTCTTCTATAACCAAAACTATTTGTTGCACTTGATGAAACTGCTACACCAGAAATTAGCACCGTGTTATGGAAGATGCTGTTGTTGGTTCCTGCTGTTTTATCTTGAATACCACTTACAATGCAAGATGAGTCTATTAACGATCCTAATGATATCATGTTGTTTCTAACTACCCACGAAGAACCGAGATCCAAGTGAATACCTACTACTGAGCATTTGCATTTCCACTTTTATTATCTAAGTTATTTACTGTGTTTGATTGAATAACTCCGGCCCCTGCTGTGTTTGTTACATTAATACCAAATACATTGGTAGATGCATTCGCTACATTGGTTAGGTTTGAAATCGTGTTGTTTGAAATATCCTGTTGGATACCGGCATAGATACTTAGAATTCCAACCAATGAAGCAGTTGTACTTGCAGTTGTTGGATTCGCGGCAGTAATGTTTGAAATGGTATTACCATTTATAAGCAAAGGTACGGTAGTAACTCCTGAGGTAATTCTAACTCCATTAACGCCAACTGCAGTAGTATTGCCTGTTGACGAAAGGTTTGAAATTATATTGTTGCGTATGGTGCCGCTATTGTTCGCATTATTAAAACCAAATACCTGTAATAATGCCTAATTGAGAAGTTTGGATGCTGTTGGTAGTAGTAGCATGTCCAATAGTATTGTTTCTTATTGAAGCCCTTGCACCTGTCATTTCTATTCCTGTAAATGTTCCCGTACCTCCGGTTAGAACAATGTTCTGAATTACATTGTTGGTAATGATTGCACTATCAGAGGTAGAAGCTGAACAAACAATTCCCCTAAAAGCAATATTTTCCGGTATTGACCCATGCCGCACTTCCTGCATTGATAGCACTACCTCCGATAAAGTTATCTGTTATTCTTAAACCGGTTGAATTAGCACCTGCTTCAAAGCGAATAGAGGTTTGTGCGCCTGAACGTGTTGAAGTCATGTAGAAGTTGTTATTAGTGATTCGCCAATTAATTCCATTACCAACTGATGTAACATGGACACCTGCGGTATTCCAGTCTAATATTTGATTATTAGAAATGATATTGCTGTCGTTAAAGTTACTTGCGTTTCCGGCCGAATAAATACCAATTGCTGCAACTCCCGCAGAATCAGTACGTGAACGAATAATATTATTAGTGATTAGATTTAAAGCTATTTCCAACTAAGTTATTCGTACCTAAAATTTCAAACAACTCCACTTGTAGTTGACGTATTATCACTTTCCATGGTAAGGTAAGTAATGGTGTTCCTTTGCGCTCCATTAATTAGTTCAACTGCTGCCGAAACAGAAGATGAAACTCCTCTTTTGGCACGAAATTAACCAATCAGAGTTGCTACCAATACCACCTGCACGACCATCTAAAGTATATCTGTTGCACCGTTTAAATAATTACGCCTGCTGCTGAATTCGGATAGCCTGAAGTTTCTCGGTTTGATACACCTGCTGCCGGACGAATGGTAACTGTCCAGTTTCCGCTGCTTGAGTTAAAGGCAGGAAAGTTAATAGGTGTTATTTCATTTACACCATTATAGTCGGATTGCAATTCGAAAATTACATGTCCAACTACATCTTTAACCGCCAAGTCGGCAGCTACTGCATTTAAATTAGGATACACAGGATTACTGCTACCTACAGCATAAGTTCCGGATAACGACTGAACAATTGTGTAAGAAAGTTGTTACTCCGGTTATTGGAAATGCAGCGGAAGTAAGGTTTGAATTTGCAGGGTTAGTTGGCAAAAGTACCTGAGCTTACACCTACTAAATTATTTGGAGAAATATCCTGTGCTACCACAAAATAATTGATTACATCGTTTGGTAAAACACCACCACCGAATAATAGAGCATAATCAATAGTGAAGTTTAAAAGGGCTAGAGGTATTGGTACTCTCAGTATATTTCCAACCGTTATCGCTTGATGTATTACCATTATAGGCATTCGCGTCTGTGCTTTTCTTATAATAGATTCGCGGGCGATTAGTTGTAATATTTACTCCAGTTATATCAGTAATGTTAGCAAAGGCTGTTAATTACTCTATTATTTGTTGAAGAGGTATTACTTAATGCAACAAAATTGATTGTAGGGGGAATAAAATCGCCACCATTTTCATAAGCTCCAACGGTGGTAGTAGTAGCTCCCCTGTTCACATCCAAATGGTCGGTTGTAACAACTGAAATCGGCACGCCGGCGCCAATTGCAGGTGAGCCCGGTAAAAACTATAAAGTTTGTTTGCGCTATTGTATAGTGGGTCGCCTGTGATACTTAATTGGTCGTAGGCTGAGCTGTTTGCAGTTTTCCAATCATTCAAACTAACAAAGTTGCTTCCGAAATATCCAACACCAACCGTACCCGTAGTTGAATTCATGGTTAGTAAATTATTAATTTGAGACAACAGTTGAGGTGGTTGTTCCTAAATAAATACAATTTTTTGCACCGGATCCACCTCTGCCAATGGTAACAATATTGTTTCTAACACAATATTACTTGCAGCACTCAATTGATAAAAACCCCTGGCTAAGCCCGCAGTTGAAAGGGTATTACTAATGTCAACAGTATTATAGAAATAATGTGCACCATCAGAACCATTATTATAAATTCCATAAACAGTTCCTGTTAGTGAGTTTAAATTATAAATAACATTATTACTGAAAATATTTTCTTGTCCTACAACTGCATCACTGGCGGTTGAATAAATACCATAGGCAAGTCCGGATTGTGTAGTTGCACTATTATGCGTATCATGAATTTTATTCGCATTTACCCTTACATTTCCTTACTCCACTGCCAATAGTTATACCTTCAAATGATCCAACGGCAACCCTATTTGCTCTGCTAATATCATTATAGGCAATCATCGAATTATCAAGTTGTGTAAATTCAACACCTATAGCATGAAAATCGCGTATAACATTATTCAATACTTTATATTGTTGGTTGTGCTACTACCATTTCCATTTAAAATAATACCATGATAAGCACCAATTAAAGTACATCCTTTCACAGTAAAACTTCCTGCATTCAATCCTCCTGCATTTATATCAGTTGCTGAAGCTGAAGCTACAATACATCCACTATTATCAGCAGTAGTTGAAGTAACTGCATTTAAATTAATTGTACAGTTGATGAGTGAATCAAATTGTGCGCCATTGGTTAAATGTACTGCCCATCCAAAGTCGGTTGCTAAACCTACTATATTTAAATCTTTAATGGTTAGGTAATCTGCTCCGTTAATTTGAATGATGTGACGAGCTGCCGTGGTTGGTGTAAATTGTAATGTTCGGTTGTTACCATTAACAGTAATTGGCGTGCTTGCTGTAATGCCTGCTATTTTCAGGTATCACTACTTGTTCAGTATAAGGGCCACTGGTCGGATCAACGTTAAAGATTACAGGTCCGCTTATTCCACAGCTTAATGCAGCAAATGCGCTTGAAAAACTCGCAAAAGTTACTGCCTCCGGTTGGAAGGGCATTATTAATGGTGTATGTTCCGCCTGCGAAAGCCGGACATAAACTTTGACGAATGGTATCATTGGTTTGATTACCATCTAATCCACCATTAACAGATGAAATATATGCAGTAAAATTTGTTGATGCGGTGAAGTTATAGGTGCTCGAGAAGCTAAGTTGTTGTGTTGCTCCTTGGGTAATATTTAAGTTAGAAAACGTTTGTGTTTGAGTTGTACTGCCATCAGTGTAAGCCAATTCTAAATCTGTAATTGTTACGGCTGCCGATGATATATTCGTTACACTTACTGTAATGGTTTGTGTTCCCGAAGTTGAGGGTGCAACAGGCCCAACCCAATTAATACGCGAATCTAAAGGTGGTGGTGAATACTCAAACGCTCCGATATCAGGAGTAGTTGCACTTCTTGTACTTCCTAAAATATCTGTAAGAATAGAAGAAGCACTTCCGCCATTATTCATTCCGGAAGAGGTTGGGGTATAGTTGTCAGTTGCAATCGAAACAAACGCAGGATTATTATTCCTGCTTTGTTGGTCGTATGCATTACTGTTTGCTGTTTTCCAATCATTCAAGGTAGCAAAAATCAGAGCCATAATATCCTATTGAGTTGGTTCCGGAAGGGGCATTTAAATAATAGTTATTATGATTAGCGATAATACTACTGGTAGTTGTTCCAAAATAAACACAATGTTTAACTCCGGTACCACCTCTTGAAATAAAAATCAGGTTGTTTTCTAAATTCAATGTTGCTTGCTAAAGTTGTTTGAAAAAAACCACGTGTAGTACCGGAAGTTGCTGCAGCATGAGTTAATGTTACTGTATTATGCAAGTACCTTACACCATCGGAACCTGAATTATAAATCGCATAAATTATTCCGGTTAAACTATTTAAATTATAAATCAAATTATTAGTTATCACATTTTCTCCGCCAACCGGGGCGTCGTTACCAGTTGAGAAAATACCATAAGCTGTACCTGATTGAGTAGTTGCTGAATTATGAGAATCGTGTATCCTGTTTGCATTTATCCAAACTTTACGATTACCAACTCCAAGCTCAATACCTTCAAAGTAGTTACAGTAACCCTATTCATTCTGCTTATGTCACAATTCCTAATAATTGTGCTATCATTATTTGTAAGCTCAATTCCTATGGAATAAAAATCCATAATGGTATCGTTAATGAATTGATTATAGTAAGAAGCTTGGGTTGCTGCCCCATTAATTACCACTGATTGATAACCACCGATAAGTTTACTATTGATAACTGTTAAGTTTCTGGTATTATTTCCGCCTAGGTTGATATCTGTAGAAGATGCGGATGCAGCTATACAGGCACTATTGTCAACCGTAGTGCTGGTTACTGATGATAGGTTGATGGTACAATTGATTATTGAATCATTAGTAGCTTCATTTAATAAATGAAATCCCCATCCGAAGTCGGCAGATAACCATTAATAGTAAAGTTTGAGAAATTGATATAGTCTGCACCATTTAATCTGATGATATGCCGAGCATCGTTTACAGGTGTATGATTAATGACGCTGCCATTCCCATTTAAACGCAGAATATTTGCTGGGCTTGAACCAATCAAGGCATTGATATTTAAGGCGCCGCTGTAAGGCCCGGAAGCAGCATTAAAGTTTACTTCACTAGCTGCTGAAATACAACCATTAGATAATGCTCTTTGTAATTCAAATAAATTTGGAAATTGGTTGATGAGTTTGGTAACCCTCCATTTAAAGTGTAATTTCCATTGAAGTTAAATCCGATAACATAACTATTGTTGATATTAGGAAAAGGTGGTTATAGTATTCACATTAGATGCGACTGCACCATTAGGCATCGAAACCAACATTAACAGCAGAAGCACCGCTGTCCTTGTGCTATTATAAAATAGTATAACCGAATCAAAGGTATAAAACGCCCATATCTGCACTAACGATGGTAAAGTCCCAATTGCTGGTTTTACTATTTCCGACACAAAGTTGCCGGGCTGAGAAAACCAAGTACCTAAGAAATTTTTCTTATAATAAATTCTGGGAACTAATGTACCTGTTAAGTTTACTCCGGTTATATCAACAATTGAAGCACTCACGGTTCTGTTACCTGTATTACAAGCAATAGAAAGGTTGTTGTAAGTAATTATCGGGGCGATTAAATCTAATGGTGTGCCATCAAATTCGTCAGCACCGATGTCTGGTTTTATGCCTCCTCCATTTATAGATCCTGCAGGCCCCGGTCTGGTTTGGTTGTCAATATCAACAGTTATACCAGTATTCACTGTTCCTCCTGATTCTATTGCTGTAATGTTGGTGCCCATGTTTAAACGCAGGTTGTTTGTACCATTAACGTAGTTAACAGCAATTCTTGAATAACTGTTGAGGTCGCATGTAGAGATTGCTCTCCAACCGGCCATGGTATAGTCGGTACTACCCCAAGCACCAATGGTCAAACTATCAGCATTTCAAAACATTATTATCACTATTTCCCGGCCCCCAACCAACGCTACTTGGTGTTGTAGCTCCAAATCCATTTGAAATAGCATAATGTTTTCCAGTTCCACCGCTTCTCGAATTAGTAATGATGTTGTTTTTTATATCATACGACATTGTTCGTGCCGTAGTAGAAAAATCACCTCTAAAAATACCAAAGCTAGGCAGACCTCCTGAGCCTCACTGTGCCTGAAATATTAATGGTGTTGTGATAAATATTAACCACCGGATTAGGTGATGAACCATGATTTCCATAGATACCTATAAATGTAGTATTGGTTGATTGACCACTACCCAAAGAAATCATGTTGTTAGCAATTTCAATAACGTTGTTGCCAGAACGGATACCTATACCAAAGGCTACTGAAGGAGCAGTGAGTGATGTGCCGGAACCATTATTTACAATCCCATAAATAGTATTGCCATGAACTTTGTTTGTTGTAGTAACTGCTGTTGTGGCGGCTGCTACAATTATACCACCAACGTTAATTTGTGTAGTGCCTACTCCCAAAAACCTTATATTAAAAACGGTATTGCCACTAATGTTGTATGTACTAGGTGATAAACAATGTATACCGGTTACAGCCAATAAACCACTACCTATATTTGCAAGAGGTCCATATCCTGTAATATTACTCACTGTATTATTAGTAATAATCATATCTGCGCCTGTAACACCACTGGTTCCTGTAGCTATTCCTCGTGCAAAACCGCTTACTCCGGTGCCGAATGAAGACAAATTTTGAATGGTGTTGCCAGTAATGGTGTTTAAATTAGGGGTAGATGTAAAAAGTATTCCTACTGCCTGAGAATTAGCAGTTGTTACTCCCAATACACCCGCACTTAAATTGTCGGCTGAATTATTACCTATTGTATTGTTTTGAATTATTAATGAACTTGCAACGGCACTTATGTTAATTCCTAGAATAACTGTAACGATGGTGCTTGTAGTCGGAACTGCTGCAATTGAAGCAATGGTATTATTTTGAATATTAACTGCTCCTGTTGTTGCTACATTAATACCTACAGCTCCCGAAGTTGATGAAGAGCAATTAACGGTTATCGAGCCCGTTCCTGTTGTGCTTCCAATAATATTACCATGTAAGTTTCCTATGTTAACGCTGCCACCGGTGATTACAATTCCTCCTAATGAAGAAAATCCTGTAGCAACATTATAACTGGTGTTTAGTGATATAGAAGCAATTTCATTGCCTTGAACCGAAGATGCAACCGTTGTTCCTACCTGCAATTCAATGCCAATGAAACGAGTAATTACAGTGCCTGTCATTGTATAAATTCCCGTTTTAGTTGGTGAGGCATATCCAATGATATTAGAATCAACTCTGTTTTGATTTCCTGATAAAACTCCAATCGCACGGTGAGTTGCTCCAATAGTATATGTTCTGGTGGCTGATTGAAACAACCGGTTATTTGTAATGGTATTGTTGGTATTGCCTGCACCAAGTAATATACCATTGCTGCTTGCGGTAGCATTAAAGAAGTTGGCCACCGAATTAAAACCTATGTAATTGTTGCTATTCTCAAGTCCTGCTGTGTTACTACCAATTGAAATAATTCCATTTGAAGGGTTACCCCCTGATGACTCTTCAATGGTACAGTTAATAATGTTGTTATTATCGTTACCTGTAAGTATACCTGATGTGAAGGTTATTACACCAATGCTTGTTCCAACCCCTGAACCTTTAAAATGTGGTTTGTATACAATTGTTGGCCTGAGCATCAGCGGATAGCTGGAGCACAGTTGCCAAACTGCCGGTGTTTGTATTTGTAATATTAAGTTGTTACCACCTGTATTTAATCCATTAATGGTAATTGAATCAGCTCCATTAAGTTCAATCAAAGGTCCATTAAAATTACCTGTAATAACCCTTGTAGCTCCGCCTGTTGGCGTTATAAGAATGGTGCGATACGATGCAGCTCCGGTGTCCGCTTCCAACAAGTGTAGCTGTTGCCGTCTCAATTGTATTTGATGAAATACCAATGGTGATAATTCCCATGTGATAGCCTGAATTTATTGAATCACAGGCTTGTTTTATGGTGGGATAAAACTGACTTAGGGTGCCGGATGTGGCTGTAACGTTAACTTGAGCATACGAAACCATTGATGAGGTAATAGTTAATAAAGCCATCAACCATGATTTGGTGCGCAAAATTAATTGAGTAATTGTTGTTATCATTTTTATTAAGTTGTAATTAGAATTCTAAATGGAGGTTAAAATAAACTAAAAAATTAGTTTTAAATTTAATTTATATGTGTTTAAGATTTTCCATTTAAACCACTGAACGTGTAAAATATGTGGCATGAGTATGAAATATAATCTACATCCGAATCCAAGATTTAAAGTCGGGAGCGCGCTCAATACTTACAACCATTTCTTCCTTCGAAGGCGGACAGGTAATAATTTTTACTCGTCCACGCGTTTCATTTATCATTTCGGAAATGGCTTGCTTATTTATAATAAATTGCCTGTTGATGCGAAAAAATAATTCAGGATTTAATCGGTGCTCCAGCTTGTCGAGCGTACTGTTAAACAGGTATTGTTGACCATTAGTATTGGTTATGAATACATGTTTATTTATTAGTCCAATGTAAGCTATAGCTGTATCGTTTAATACAATAATTTGATTCCCTTGCTCCAATAAAAACTTTTTTGATAAGGATGAAGCGATCTCCCTAAATCATTATAATATTGGTATTGATGGGTTAACATTTCATATTTATCCAATGCTTGTTTTAGTTCTTTTTCATCAATGGGTTTAAGTAAATATGCAATGCTGTTTAATTTAAATGCTTGTAATGCAAAATTGTCGTAGGACGTAGTAAATATTACAGGTGTGGTGATTTCAATATTATCAAAAATGGCGAAACTGTTTCCATCAGCCAACTGCACATCCATGAAAATCAAATCAACTTGTTGTTGCAATAAAAAGCTAACAGTTGATTTTATCGAATTCAGAACCTTCACCACTTCAATGTGATGGCTAAGCTTCGATAGCATATACTGCAAGTGTTCGGCAGCATGTATTTCATCTTCAACTATGATACACTTCAAGTCGCTTTTAATTTTGGTAAGTAAGCAATATATTCAGTTTCTGTAGATTCGAATTTAGGTTCTTTTTCACTGATTAATTGAAATCTTTCCGATATATTTTTTTGTCCAATTCCGGTTGAATGTTCTTCAAATAACTTTGGATTTAGTTGTTTGTCAGTATCAAATAATCGGTATTCTCTGTTAATAATAATTGTAATGGCTTTAATTCGCTTACCTCATTATGCTTAATTGCATTTTCAACTAATAATTGCAAAGTAAATGGGGGTATAACTAACTCGTAATATTTGCCAGTTGAAATCGCCATTTTATCATTCCGCCAAACCTAACATTTTGTAAACTTATATATTCTTCTACAAACTCAATTTCTTCATTCACGGGAATTACATTGCGTTGTTCCTTCTCTAATAATTTTCTATACATCCTTGCAAATTTGCTCATATATTGCTGGGCCTCATCTTTGTTTTTTACCATTAGAGCTGATAATGCTGCAAGCGAATTGAACAAGAAGTGCGGATTTACCGTGTTTTTTAATACTTCAAACTTGGTATAAATATTTTCTTTTTGTAAGTCGGCATTAAATGATTGAAGTTGGTTCGTTCTGACGAGCAATTTCTTCTTGCTGTATGCTTATCTCTGTGTTTTTATCAGCAAGTACCTTGTTAATTCGCTGCTTTAATAAAACATTTCTCAGCAAAAACAACATTATTAAAATAACAAGTGCAATACTGCCTGTAAGTACATTTCTTAATAAGTGTTCGTTAGCTAATTGTGCGTCTGTTATGGCCTTATCTTTATTTAATAATTCAATCTGTTTATTTTTCGCTCTACCTCAAATAAAACTTCCATTTCTTTAATTTGTCGTGCTAAATCATTTGAGTAAATGGTGTCGTTAAGTGATATATAATTTTTATAGAGGGTAATTGCTTGATTTAAATTACCTGTTATTTCGTAATGTTTAGCTAAACTTTTGAATATATTTAATTGAATACGACGTAAACCTTGTTCATTACATATATCTAATGCTTTTAAATAATATAACTCAGCCTCAGGATAAATTTTTATTTCGTCATGAATCTTTGCAAGTCCAAAATAACATTGTGCTAATAGCCCGAATATTCATTTGTTCAACTATTGGCAAGGCGCTCATATACCATATCCTGGCTAATTGCCAGTCTTTTTTATCATAATATGCTTCACCAAGATTAGTTAAGCAAATTGAAATATTGTTACTGTCGTTGAATGTAATCGAATTTTTAATGCTTGCTCATAATAGGCTATACAAGCATCTAAGCTGTCTTGATACATTTTAACTTTCCTAAATTTATAAGTGTGCTACTTAACTCCTTTCTTAAATTTTGTTGTTCTTTTATTCGGTATGACTTTTAAATAAAATTGCTCTGCTTTTTATAGTCTTTTAAATAGTTGTATACAGCCCCCATATTATTATAGGCAAATGCTATACCTTTTTGGTTTCCTGTTTTTCAAATAAATTAATGGCTATCAGATGATGCCTTAGAGCTTGTTTATAATTTGCATTGTTTAAATATATAACACCTATTATATCACTTGCTGTGCCGCACCGTCATAGTATTTAATTTTATTGGCCAGCATATAGCTTTCTTTTGCATAAATTAATGCTTCTGCCAAGTTTGTATTTCTAACGTGTTTGGCTAATAGGTTATATTGTAGCACCTTTATCGAATCATTAGATTCTTTATTTAATGCAATTTTTAAACTATCTATATCTATTGCTTTTAACAATGGCAGCTGCCATAATATGCAATATAAAGTACTATAGTAAATCTTAATCTCAATGTGTTTTTATAAATGTTGTAATGTCAATAATAACCTGTTGTTCGATATGATTAAGTTTTAATACTCCTCAGGTTTGCTTAATCCTTTTCCTGACATAAATAGGTGATTTAAAATTTTCATATACCTTTATTTCATTTGGCGTTGATGTAGGAATAACCTCACGCCATCTGTCTAAGTCTTTAGTTGTTACCTGATAATCACGAGCACCTTGTATAACCAATAATGGCTTTTTATTTTTTTGGATAAAAGGTATTGGATTTAACTTCCGCTCACTAATGATATAATAAGCTGTTACACCATCAATAAGGAGTCGTTATACACCTTATTAACGAAGTAATTTTGTTAGTATAAATAGCTTTGCTCCTAAGTTGTGTATAAGCCCTTTCAGCATTTGGCTCTTTGGTTAATGATAATAAATAATCACACTGCTCAACAATCATTTCTGGTATATTTCTGTTCGACGCTGCCATTAAAATATAACCTTTTATGTGTTTAGATATGGATGGAATTACATAACCGCCTTGGCTATGTCCAAGCAACCAGATTTGCTTTGAATTGATGCGATTATCCGCTTTGAACAATTGAATAATAGCTTCTATGTCTGCTATGTATTCATCTTTGATTCCAAAAGTTGCTGTTTTTTTATGTTTAACGGATTAGCAGTTCTTTTATCATATCTGTAAACAGCAATACCTGATGATGCTAATCCCCACGCTAAATCTTTGTACATTTTGTTTGGACCAAAAGTGCCGTCTGCATCAGTTGGGCCGCTTCCTCCAACAATTATAACCAGGGGTGGTTTTGTTACATTACGTGGTAAAGAAAGTACTCCATTAGATTGAATATTCTTAACCGGTACAGCAATTTTATATTCTACAAAAGCCAGAGAATTAACATACGAAGTAAGGCGGCTCATATTGTAATTTGGTATTCAAAAAGAATAAACCAACAATCTGTTTATTCTTATTAAAGGTAACTTTATAGTTAAACTCTTTTTTCTTAAAAGCTATTAGTGTTTCAGTTACATAAAGCGAATCAATAGCTTCTATTTTAGTTTCATTTATTGTTATTAAAGAATCATACTTCTCGGTAAAATCATCCCAAATAAACTCCATACGCTCAGCAGATAATGCTTTTTTCGACTTTACATCCACAATAGCTTCTAAGCTGTCAAAATTACGATTATTCAACCATTGCAAGGTTTGTCGGGCTGTTTCAATAAAATGATGCTGTGCCGAAGCCTGAATAGCAAAGGTGAGTAAACATAAAAGATAGTTGTTTAATCATAACTCGATAACAAATGTATAAAAAATACAAAAGCACATGCTATAACAACCTCATAGGTATTCAACATTCATCAACCATCTGCACTTTCAATCATACAAAAGGCTGCCTAAGCAGCCTTTATATAAGTTTTATTTGAAAATAAAGTTAAGCTAACACTTCATTCACTTCCACATAAGGAAGATTAAAAGCTTCGGCCACACCTTTATATACCACTTTGCCATCAACAACATTTAATCCTAATTCTAATTCTTTGTTTTCTTTACACGCTTTTTTCCAACCTTTATTTGCTAGTTGCAATGCATAAGGTAATGTAGCATTAGTTAAGGCTAGGGTAGAGGTATATGAACTGCACCCGGCATATTGGCAACACAATAATGAATTACTTATCACAACAACATAAATTGGGTCTTCATGTGTTGTCGCTTTCGAAGTTTCGAAACAACCTCCTTGATCAATAGCAACATCAACCATCACAGTTCCCGGACGCATGGTTTTTAACATGTCTCTTGTAATTAACGAAGGTGCTTTTGCTCCCGGAATCAATACTGCCCCAACAATTAAATCTGATTGTTTTATGGCTTCTCTTACGTTATACTCATTTGAATATACCGTTTTAACATTCTTAGGTAAGATTTCGTCTAACTGACGTAAACGTGGTAATGATATATCCATTATTGAAACATCTGCTCCTAATCCCGCTGCCATTTTTGCTGCTTGAGTTCCAACAATGCCGCCACCTAATACCAATACTTTAGCAGGTTTAACCCCCGGAACACCACCTAATAAAATACCTCGACCACCCATTGGTTTTTCAAGATATTTTGCGCCTTCTTGCACACTCATTCTTCCGGCTACCTCACTCATCGGAATTAACAATGGTAAGCTTGCGATCGGTTTTTTCAACCTGTTTCATAAGCTAAACAAACTGCCTTGCTTTTAATCATGGCATGTGTTAATGGTTCGTATGAAGCGAAGTGAAAATAAGTAAATAATAATTGACCTTCTTTTATTAACGGATATTCTCTTTCAATTGGCTCTTTTACTTTAATAATCATTTCCGCAATGCCATAAATTTCTTCAATTGTTGGAAGTGTTTTGGCTCCTGCATTAATGTACTCTTCATCACTAAAACCGCTACCATTTCCTGCTGTTGCTTGCACATAAAGTGTATGGCCTGCCTTTACTAACGCAGATACACCTGCGGGAGTTAAACCTACACGGTTTCGTTGTTTTTAATTTCTTTTGGAACTCCAATAATCATAACGTTTTGTTTTATATAAGGTGAGCAAAAGTAATACTCTAATATTGAAAACAAAACGCCTTGTAAATTTTACAAGGCGTTTCAATAAATATCATAAATAAATAGGTTTGTTAAATTTGGATTAACCCTTACAGGTGAAACCGGTTCAGGAGTATTTACTAATGCTTCGCCCTTTATGGTAAGCACTACGTCAGCTCCTCCGTTTGATTTCACCAAGATGGTTTTGTTAAAAACTCCGGGTCGGTTGTAAGAATTGTATGCAGCTTTAATGGTACCTTTTTGACCGGGCATTATTGGGTCTCTTGTCCATTCAGGAGTTGTACACCCGCAACTTGCCTGTACGTTTTGTAAAACTAACGGACTGTTTCCGGTATTGTAAAATACAAAGGTATAAGTGGCCAAAGTACCCTCTTTAATTTTACCAAAATCGTGCTCGGTTTTTTCAAATTTTATAACAGGCAGTGTATCTATCTTTGCATTGGTTTGAGCACCGGCACTAATATAGAAAACAGCAAAAATTATAAAAAAAGATTTTTTTTCATTTCATTAAAAATGAAAACATCTCACCGGTAAAAGTGAGATGTTTTATGAATGTTTAATTTGAATTAATTACTTTGAGCCGGAGCAACAGCGCCCGGTTTAACATCACCTTTCAAAGTTAAAGTTACAACATCTCTTGAAGCATTGGAAGTAACAGTAACAGTTTCATAAAAGGTCCCGGTGTTGCAGCATTATATGTAGCCTTAATAAAACCTTTAGCACCCGGCTTAATAGGTTCTTTTGTCCACTCAGGTGTTGTACATCCGCAAGAAGCAGCAGCATTGGTGATAATTAATGGCGTCTTACCTGTATTTGTAACAATAAATGTATAAGAGGCAGGAACACCTTGAGGAATATTGCCGAAATCATGAGTTTCTTTATCGAAACTGATAGTTGGAATATTTTTGTCAACCGGCTTTTGTGGAGCCACTGTTTGTGAGTTGGTTAAAAATACTACGCCAACTGCAACAAACGCCGTAATAATTAATTTTTTCATATTGGTTTTTATTGATGATTTTTAATTACAAATTTAATACCAAAACTTAATTTGTTTAATTTTGTGAGGTTCGAAGATAAATAACGTCTGCTTAGATTACAAATTAAAATCGTTAAAATAATCTTTAAACGATTTTTCTTTGAATGATTGCTGCATAGCTCAATGATTATATATTTGAAAACTTTAAGAGATTGTAACTCTATGGCAAAGTCAACCCAAGGAAAAATAAGTGCCGAAGAATTTAGAGCTTCGGTATTGAATGATTATAAAATTGCTTTTGAAAGCCGGCAAGCCAGCTTGCTTGGCAGAAAAGAAGTACTTACCGGAAAAGCTAAGTTTGGCATATTCGGGGATGGTAAAGAATTGCCGCAAATTGCAATGGCCAAAGCGTTTAAGGCCGGCGATTTTAGAAGTGTTATTATCGCGACCAAACCTTTATGATGGCAATTGGTATGCATACGGTTAAGGAGTTTTTTGCTCAATTGTATGCCCATACCGATGTTAATGAAGAGCCTGCAAGTGCCGGAAGAATGATGAATGGCCACTTTGGAACTCGGTTGCTTAATAACGACGGAACATGGAAAGAATTAAATCTTTAAAAATTCTTCTAGTGATATTTCACCCACTGCCGGTCAAATGCTGAGGTTGGTTGGTTTAGCTCATGCCAGTAAATATTATCGCCAAAACGCATCCATAATCGGTGAAAATGCCTTTAGTGATAATGGAAATGAAGTGGCCTGGGGCACCATCGGTAACGCAAGTACAAGCGAAGGACATTTTTTTGAAGCCGTAAATGCAGCCGGTGTTTTGCAAATTCCAATGGTAATTTCCGTTTGGGACGACGCTTACGGAATTTCAGTACCTGCCAAATATCAAACCACTAAAGAAAATATCAGCGAAATTTTAAAAGGATTTCAACGTGATGAAAATCTCAATGGATTTGAAATTTTAGTGGCAAGGGGTTGGAATTATCCCGAACTGGTAGCCACGTATGATAAAGCTTCGAAAATAGCCAGAGAGGAGCATGTCCCGGTATTAGTGCATGTTACCGAACTCACACAACCGCAAGGTCACTCAACTTCGGTGCTCTCATGAAAGATAAAATCAAAAGAGAGATTGGCATGGGAAATAGAACATGACTGCATCAGTAGATTCCGCACGTTTATAATTGATAATAGCTTAGCTACAACTGATGAGTTAGATGCCATGGAAACTGAAGTAAAGAGGTTTGTAAACGAACAGCGTAAATTGGCATGGGATGCTTATCTAACTCCTATTAAACAAGAAATCGGACAATGTTCATCGTTGTTGCAAGAATTAGCTGATACATCAGGTATTCAGGAAATTCAAGCAATTAGTCAAGAATTATTACAAATTAGTGAGCCTATTAGAAAAGATATTGGAACGTCGATTAACAAGGCTTTGCGATTAAGTTACGGTCATCAGTCTGATGCAAAAAATAAGTTGAAAGCATACAAACAACAATTCAGAAGCGATAATGCTGAACGTTATAACTCATACCTTTTTAGTGAAAGTAACCAATCAGCCTTAAAGGTGCCCTTTATTGCGCCCGCCTTTTCTGAACAAAGCAAAATGGGTGATGGTCGTGAAGTAATGCAGGCATTTTTTGATAATTGCTATTCAACGCGACCCTCGTGTATTTGCCTTTGGTGAAGATGTTGGAAAAATTGGAGATGTGAATCAAGGATTTGCAGGTTTACAAGAAAAACATGGCGAATCAAGAGTGTTTGATACCGGTATTCGTGAACTAACTATCATTGGTCAAGGTATTGGTGCATCAATGAGGGGCTTGCGACCAATTGCAGAAATTCAATACTTAGATTATTTATTGTATGGACTGCAACCTCTAAGCGACGACCTTGCTACCTTACAATACAGAACCAAAGGCGGTCAGAAAGCCCCATTAATTATACGTACCAGGGGACATCGTTTAGAAGGTATATGGCATAGTGGTTCGCCAATCGGTATGATTTTACATGCTTTAAGAGGAATACATGTATTGGTGCCTCGTAATATGGTTCAAGCTGCCGGGTTTTATAATACCATGTTGCAAAGTGATGAACCGGCATTAATTATTGAATGTTTAAATGGTTATCGAATTAAAGAACGTTACCTGATAATATTGGTGATTATACAACACCTTTAGGTGTTCCTGAAACCTTAATCAGCGGTGATGATGTTACGGTGATAAGCTACGGAAGCACCTTACGTGTGGCAGAAGAAGCAATTAAACAATTACAGGAAATTGGTATTAGCTGCGAATTGATTGATGTACAAAGCTTACTGCCATTTGATATCCATCATCAGTTAGTTGAATCTCTAAAACGTACTAATAAATTGGTTATCGTTGATGAAGACGTTCCCGGTGGAGCATCTGCCTATATTTTACAACAAATTTTAGAAGTGCAAAATGGGTATCAATATCTTGATGCAAACCATTAACCATTACTGCAAAACCACACCGTCCGCCTTATGGAACAGATGGAGATTATTTCAGCAAACCAAATGCTGAAGATATTTTTGAAGCTATTCTCGAATTGATGCACGATTATCATCCTAATCAATTCTCAAATTATAATTCGCTTGTAGATTCTTTTATCGCAATTATAATTTAAAAAAAAGCCTCGTTATTCAAGTTAACGAGGCTTTTCTATTGATAACTAAATGCGATTATTCAACTAATATTTTCCGCACAGCAGTGCCTGTTAAGGGTTTTGATGTACACAAAATACAAACCTTTGTTGCAATTGATATACTGTTGTCGCTACTTGTTATGATAACTTTTCCGGTGATGTCGGTAACTTCAATTTGTTCTACTTGTAAACCTGAAGGAATGTCAATCATAACTTTGCCTTGGGAAGGATTAGGATATACCGAAATTGCCTTTAATAATATGTTATCTAAACCTGAACCTTTACTTACTTTATTTTTACGGTATCGGCGGCTATGAAATTTGATAGCTTATTTAAGGTAATTTCTCTTACAACAATTACTAAACTATCAGATAATACAGTAGGTGTAAAACTAATATTAGCCGAGGTTGCAAAATTACCAACCGGACTTACAGCCATGCTTCCTGAATTATTTCTGTAGGTATAATAAACATCAACACGATCAATAAACTGCTGTTGATATTTACACTTACAGGCATGTTTTCAATAAATGAAGCGTCATTTGGTCGGATCAGTTATGGTTAAACTTGATACTTCAACCACAAACGGTGTAGTTGCTGAAAATACGGTTGGATTTGATGGTTGTATGATGCGGAATCGGCCGTTAGTAGTAGCTGGTGTATTTAAATTAAATGTATAACTTAACTGTTAGCAGCAACCTTACCTAAGGTAACAAATGGACTAATTCCGGCAGCAAATTGTACCAAAACTGTATCAACATTTACTGCAGTCCATGTTAAGGTATATTCGTTACCGGCAATCCAAGTGTTATTATTTACATCCGTTGTAATTTGTAAACTTTTTGGTAAATCAATTGTAAACGTTGCATTTGAAGTGTCGCCTATATTAATATCTGTTTTGCCAAAAATACGCACCAATGCATTTGTAGTAGGTGTATTAGGAACTAACCAAGAAAATATACCTCTTGAAGCCGGTACAGTATCTGTTATCCTTATCCAAGATGAGTTTGCATCAACCCTATATTCGATAACCAAAGTGTCAATGTTTTGTGAATTCCAAGTGATATTTTGGTTAGAACCTGCCAAATAAGTTTGACCGCCATTTGGTAAAATTTAGGTTGATCAATTTAACATTAGGAGCAGGATATAAGTAAGGTGTGTTAAAGTTAATTCTATTCACCCATTCTGGATTATCAATAAAAAGGATTTCTGTTGTTTTGTAACGAAAAAATATACTCGTTTCTAGCAATTTCAAGGGCACTCGGCGGGTCTTGTTGATGCCACTGTAATAACAAATTGATATTTTGTCCGCTTGGCAACCTCCATTGATAACCTCTATCACCGTTGTATCTGACCATCATGTATAAGAGGGCTCTTGCTACATCTCCTTTTGGTCGTTTTTAGGCTCATATACAGTTGCACTATTCGAGTCGGTACCTAATTTTCCTTCACCTGTAGGCGAAGTATATGTGGCGTTAACCACAATGCCGAATGGGTTATTACTTCTTCTGGCATTGGCATTTTGTTGATGTGCCGGAAATAAATTATGTAAATCGTTAAACTCTAATACTTCTCTTCCATTAACATTAGGCCATCCATTACCTAAAACAGGATTTAATGGCATCCAGCTTTGTGCCCAAGTATGTTCGCGAGTTAATGTACCTGAATTATTACCTGTCCACCAAATAAATGGCTCTTCGTATATATGTTTAATTCCTGTGTAAATACAATCAACTACTTTTCTGCCATCACTGGTATCTCTGCTTAAGTAGTTATTAATCATAGTAGCTATATAGTTACAATAAAATACGGTGTCGTGCGGAACGCGTAAGCGATTGCCCAAATCAGTAATAAAGGTTGAAGAAAGTGGATTAATTGCTGCATAATAATTTCCCGGTGTAGATCCCGGAGTTGTAACTGTTGCACTTGGAGCTGCACTTGTCAGGTAGTTTTCAAAACCTTGCGGACCATTAAATGCAAAAACTTTGAAGGTATAATCAGTATTGGCCAGTATGTAATTCGGACGGAATAATGCAGTATCAGTACCAATAAAGGCTACTTGAATAAAGGCTACTTGCGCACCTCCTATATAATCTCCTCTTTTATAGGTTATGCCGTCAACCGGACTTTCCGTTATGGTAGCGGCCTGTTTTCTTAAAACAATATAACGCTCAGGTGCAACAGAAGCTCTTGAAAAACTAACATTCATCGCATGGGTGCGTAAGTTAGAAATGGTAATACTGCCCGGAGCAACAGTTGGTTCACTGGCAAATGAACCACCTATGGCATACAGTTGAAAAGTGAAAGGATTTACACTTGCATCATTAGTATAAACATTGATACTTGCGAAGCGACTACCATTGCTTTGCGGATTGAAGATAACTCTAAAGGTGTCATTTTGACCCGGAGGGGTGCTATTGTCGAATGCACCTAAACTGAAATCAGTTCTATTTACTCCTGAGATGGTAATGCTATCAATATTTAAATTGGTTGAAGTGCCAATATTGTTAATGGTGAATACACGTGAAGTATTATTACCATAAATAAATGTTCCTCCGTTTAAAATAACGTTGCTTTGTTGATTTATACCAACTCCTACGCCAGGTGCAGGTGCTTTTAAAATCATTACACTATCTAAGGCAACGTTGGTATTAGGTAGTTTCTCAGTATAAAAAAAACCTTACATATCGGCTGTTTTCGTTTAAGCTTTCTTGCCAGCGAGTTAAGCTGCTGGTCATGGCTGTAAAAGTTCTGATGTCAGTCCAAGCGCTGCCATCTACTGATTCTTGAACCTTAAATGTTCCGGCAAACGGAGGGTTCGCTCCAAAACCTGTACCCCTGATATAATAGCTTAATGGACCAGGTTTCTCAGCAAAAATATGGTTAAAAATTCACCGGTTGCATCCAGCCTTAACGAAAATTGGTCACCACCAACCGAAAAACCATTTCCTGAATAGGTTTGATTTCCAGTACCTAAATTAGTTGTCCACCCTACCGGAGGTGTAGCCACTCCGGGCGTAGTAAAGTTCCATGCCGTTGGTAATACAGCTTGTCCAAACGAAAAAAACGGTAATAATACCAATGTAAATAATAAATTGTTTTTCATATTCTTTGCCTTGCTTATTTGACCAGCAAAGCGTTGCAAGATAAGAATATTCCGATTACACACGTTTAAAGTAATTGTTAATGGGCATAAATTAATTCTATATATAATTGGTTTTAATGCCAAATAATCGGCAAATTTGCGCCTCCACCAACAAAATTATTTACTGTGACTGAACAAGTAAGTACAAAGCAAATTGCTACTGTAGAACAAGCCCAACAGCTTGGCCTTCGCCCTGAAGAATTTCGAAAAAATAAAAGAAATTTTAGGACGTACTCCTAACTTTACTGAGCTGAGTGTTTACTCGGTCATGTGGAGTGAACACTGTTCATATAAGAACAGTATTATTTTGGCTGAAAACATTGCCTCGTGATGGGAAAAATATGTTGGCCAAAGCAGGTGAAGAAAATGCCGGATTAATTGACATTGGTGATGGATTGGCATGTGCTTTCAAAATTGAAAGTCACAACCACCCTAGTGCTATTGAGCCTTATCAAGGAGCTGCTACCGGTGTAGGTGGAATTAACCGTGATATATTTAGCATGGGCGCGCGTCCCATTGCACAAATGAATAGCTTACGTTTCGGAGATATTAAAAATGAACGAACAAAATGGTTGGTAAGAGGGGTGGTTAAAGGCATCGGGAATTATGGAAATGCGTTTGGTATCCCAACGGTAGGCGGCGAAGTATATTTTGATGATTGTTATCAAATTAATCCTTTGGTGAATGCGATGAGTGTTGGTATTGCTAAAGTTGGAAAGACAGTAAGTGCGATAGCTGAAGGACTTGGTAATGCAGTATATATTTATGGTTCTGCAACCGGAAAAGATGGTATTCATGGTGCTGCTTTCGCTTCTAAAGATATCACGGAAGATTCGGCTAAGGATTTACCTTCAGTTCAAGTAGGTGACCCTTTTTGGGAAAAGCTGATTTTAGAAGCTACAATGGAGTTGATTGAAACCGGTGGTGTTGTTGGTATGCAAGACATGGGTGCGGCTGGAATTACTTGTTCAACCAGTGAAATGAGCGCGAAAAGTGGAACAGGAATGAAGGTTTGGCTCGACCGTGTTCCTATGCGTCAGGCAGATATGAAAGACTGGGAAATCCTACTGTCGGAATCGCAAGAACGTATGTTGGTGGTGGTGAAGAAAGGTTTTGAAAAACAATTTGAACAAATTTTTGAAAAATGGGACCTTACTTACGCGCAAATTGGTGAAGTAACCGATAGCGGTAAAGTTCAATATTACATGAATGGAGAACTTGTTGGCGATATCCCTGCACAAAGTTTGGTATTAGGTGGCGGGGCTCCGGTATATCAACGTGAATACACCGAACCTACTTACTTTAAAGCCATAGCAGATTTTAATATTAATTCAATTAATGACTGCTCACTACTAGAAGCAAAATCAATTGCCGAGTTATTAGTGGCGCACCCAAATATTGCGAGTAAACGTTGGGTATATAACCAATATGATTCCATGGTGGGTACCAACAATCAAACTACAAATGCTCCTAGCGATGCAGCAGTAGTTAAAGTAAAGGAAAATAATTCGTCATTGGCTATGACGGTTGATTGTAACAGCAGATTTGTTCATGCCAATCCTTTTGTAGGGGGGTATGATTGCTGTAAGTGAAGCCGCTAGAAATTTAGTGTGTAGCGGGGCTGAACCCGCAGGCGTTACCAATTGTTTAAATTTCGGTAATCCGTATAATACAGAAGTGTATTATCAATTTGTTCATGCCATTAAAGGGATGGGAGAGGCATGTAAAAAATTTGATACTCCTGTTACCGGAGGAAATGTAAGTTTTTACAACCAAAGCAGTGATAATGATGCGGTGTTTCCAACACCTACAATTGGAATGGTTGGCCTTATTAAGCCGGGCAAAAAACATATGACTCTTGACTTTAAAAAGAAAGGTGATAGCATTTATTTAATTGGTTCTTCAAAAAATGATATCGCTTCTTCACAATATTTAGTAGCCCAACACCACGTACAATTATCTCCTGCACCTTATTTTAATTTAGACGAGGAATACCAAGTGCAACAAGCTGTTTTAGCCTTGATAAATAACGACCTTATCTTGTCGGCACATGATTGTAGTGAAGGTGGATTATTTGTTGCCCTGTTTGAAAGTGCCATGCATAGAAAACTTGGTTTTAATATTAATAAATCTCAACCTGATTTACGAAATGATGCTTTCTTATTTGGTGAAGCACAAAGCAGGATAGTTGTTTCTGTTGACGAACAACAAAAAGAACAAGTAGAACAGTTGTTAAAAGATAGAGGTGTATCATTTCAGAATCTTGGTGAAGTAACTGATGGAGAAATCTTGATTGATCAGGTTGATTTTGGTAAAGTTGATCATTATATCAGCCCTTACCAAAATAGTATTGCCGCTCAATTGGCTTAACAAAATCATCTGTATCATTCATTGACTTGAAGATTTATCAAGTCGAAATTTTATATATGATAATCAGTGTGTTGCAATAAAATGAAAATGTTATTGTAACTTTTCTTATCCGGAACTCGTATCCGTACTGAATCATCCTTATGAATGTTAAAGAGTATAATACTTGTGTTGAATTATACGCTGATAGCGTTTATCGTTTTGTGTTAAAAAACATAAAAGATAGCGCAATGGCACAAGATATCGTACAAGATTCGTTTGAGAAGTTATGGGTAAAAGTAGAGCAAGTTGATTTTACAACAGTAAAGTCGTATCTGTTTTCTATTGCTTATCATACTATGATTGATGCCATCCGAAAACAACCTTTAAACTATGATATTCATGAATCAGAATCGTTACATCCGAAAACAAGCAACAACTTTAGCGACGTTAAACAGGTTTTAAATAAGGCTTTAGATAAATTACCTGAAATTCAAAAAGTAGTTATTACCCTCAGAGATTATGAAGGCTACAGCTATGATGAAATTTCACAAATTACCGGATTAAACGAAAGTCAAGTAAAGGTATATATTTATAGGGCAAGGGTGTTTTTAAAAAACTATTTGGTACAACCGGAAAACGTAATATGAAACTAGACAGAACAACATACGAAATATTTATAATTGATTATTTGGAAGGGAATTTAAATCCGGTTCAAGTGTCGGAATTGTTGTTGTTTTTAGAGCAAAATCCTGATTTAAAACAAGAGTTTGAAGGGGTTGAATTGGTAGTATTACATCAAGACAAAATAGCGCCACTCGACAAATCGTTTTTTGATAAAACCGGAGTCATTTATAATAACCGCCGAAGTAGAAAATTTATTGCTTGCCAAGGCCGAAGGTGATGCCACAGCGGAACAGGAAAGCGAACTCGAACACATGCAGAAAAAATATCCTCAACTAATAAAAGAGGAACAATATTTTATTACTGCCAGATTAGATAAAAACGAACACATTCGATTTCCAAATAAATCAAGGTTGAAGAAATTTAATTTACGGCATACTTACCTTACGTTTATTGGAATTGCTGCAGTGTTTTTAGCTGTAATGATTTTACCGGGTTTACTTCCCGTTAATGATTCGCAAACAGTTGAACAACAACCTCAACGTATTACCCCAAAGTTGAACAACCAAATAAAAGATACTTCAACAGCATTTAAAGTGTTAACCGCCGAAGCAGCTAAAGCAAAAATTATTGAATCACCTTCAACAAAAAACTTAGATTCATGGTCTGTTCAACGTAAATCAGTAACACATCACCCGGTTACAGTATCTAAACCGGTTATCGAAAACTTGATTTTAGTTGAGCCTTTATACGCTGCTAATCAATTACAAAAAGTAAATATTAAAAGGAGTTTCGCAAATAAAAACGAACAACCTGTAATCGTTGAAAACGAATTTCCTGAATTAAAAGACTGGTTGAAAACTCGATTGAATAAAGAATTGAGTAACGATGCACTTCTTGCTAAAGTTAATACCATTACACAAGCTGAAATATTAATTGAAAAGAACGCTGATAACGGAAAGGTTAAGCTTATAAAAATTGAATGGCTCGGATTTGAATACAATAAATAAAATTTTTATTGAACTGTAACTTTTTATTGTGTTACTCCGTATTACCCATACAAACAAAAATTGACACTTAAATTTAACCTTATGAAAAAATTATTAGTAATTGTATTTGTATTGATTGGCGCTCCATTGTTGTTGATTAAACAGGTGAAAGCTCAATCAAATCAGCCCTTAGCCGAGTTTAGCAAAATTAAAGCTGATGGAAATGCCATCATTGAACTAATACTTGCTGACCGTTATTCGGTGTACTCCGAGCAAAAACCAAATGCTGATATTGAAGTAGAAAATGGGGTGCTTAAAATTAGTGGAAACGGAATTTATAAAGTTTATACTAAAAGTATTCGAGCGATTGATATTGATGGTGCAGTGCAATTAAAATGTAAGGACACCATTATTGTTGATGACTTAATTATTGAATTAGATGGGGTTAGTAAAGCTGATGTTATCATTAAATCAAACACATTGAAGGCTGAAGCCGATGGAACAGCCTCACTTACTTTGTCGGGCACAGTTTCACTAGCTGCAATAGAAGCTGATGGAGTAGCAGCCATTAGAGCTGAAAAATTAACTGCAAAAACTGCAACAATAAAAACAGATGGCGTAAGTATGGTAAAAATTCAACGTAACCACTAACTTAACTGTAAATGCTGATGGTACTTCAACAGTTCGGTTCTCAGGTAATCCTGAATTTAAAAATTTAAATGTTGATGGTGCCTCAATTGTTAAAAGCATTGATAACGGTGAAGAGTTTAATGAGCAACGTGCATTATCTGTTGAACGTGACGACACTACAAAGATTCGGTTCGGGAGTAAAAAGTTTATGATTATTGATTCAGGTAAAGATTCTACTAGAGAAATAAAGACAAAAAAAGGAATGAAAAATGTTTATGCCGGTTTTGAATTAGGTATTGGCTCATTTATTACCCCCGATTTTGCTTTTACATTTGATAATAACTATAAACCATTAAATACAAGAATGGGAAACTCATGTTTTTTGGTTTAAACTTATTTGAATTTGATGGTCATATTATAAAAAATAAGTTAGCAGTAACCACAGGTTTTGGGATGACATGGAGTAATTACCGCTTTGATGGTGATAGTTATCTTACTCCGAACAATGATTCGATTATGTTACAGCATCAAGTAATGCGCTAACTCAAAACAAACTTTATACTTACGACTTAAACGCTCCGGTTATGATAAAATTTGCACCCGGACGAAAAGGTAAATCAGACAAAGGATTTCATATTGCTACGGGATTAATTTTTAGGTATATAACCACTATGCAGGTGCGAACCGAAAGCTCAGCTAATGGATATAAACAAAAAATTAAAATGAAGATGATTTTAACATTAATCCATTTAAAGTAGATGCTACTCTAAGAATTGGCTTTGATAAGGTTAAGTTTTTTGCTAACTACAGCCTATCACCTTATTTCACTCAAAATAATGTGCCCGATGTACGTACCTTCTCTGCCGGAATTACCTTGATCGGATTTTAAAAATACCTTTTCATTTATTAATAACTAGGCGGTACCAATGATTTGGGCCGCTTTGTTTTTTATAAACTATTTACAGTTTAATTGTATTTTCGCAGCCGTTTATGGCTTTAGATCAACTTGATGATGAATTAATTGATCCCAAAGAAATGAGTTTCTTTGATCATATTGATGCGTTTAGAGGACATATTGTTCGAGCTGTAATTGCTGTGTTGGCCCTTGCAATTATTGCCTTCTTTAATAAATATATATTGTTTGATGTTATTTTATTCGGACCGGTGCATACCAACTTCTGGACTTATGAATTATTATGCAAACTGTCTTATATGGTTGATAATACCGATAAATATTGTATCAAAGATATTGGTTTTACATTATCGAATATTACCATGAGCGGACAGTTTAGTGAGCATATTTTCATCTCATTTATATCCGGTATTATTCTCGCATTCCCTTATATTCTATGGGAACTGTGGCGATTTATAAAACCAGCCTTATCAGCCAAAGAAATTAAATATGCAAGAGGATTGGTTTTTTTTAGCTCGCTGTTGTTTTTTATAGGAATACTTTTTGGCTACTTTTTTCTTTCTCCTCTCTCCATTAATTTTTTAGGTTCGTACAAGGTAAGCGACTTGGTGAGTAATGAAATTAACCTTGATTCTTATGTGTCGTTTATTGCCACACTTACTTTTGCAACCGGACTAATATTTGAAATGCCCATATTGGTGTATTTCCTCAGTAAAATTGGAATTTTAGGTAGCTTGTGGATGCGACGTAACCGAAGATATGCAGTAGTGGTTATACTTGTATTGGCTGGATTATTAACACCCTCGCCTGATATTGCAAGTATGATTCTCATGTTCATTCCTTTATATGGACTATATGAGATAAGTATCTTGGTTGCTTTAAAAGTTGAAAAACAAAGAATTTAGATAATATGAAAATAGCAATTGGTGGCGATCATGCCGGATTTGAATACAAACAACAATTAATTATAAACCTTACCGAAGTCGGAATTGAAGTTAAGGATTTTGGTCCGTTTAGCAATGCATCTGTTGATTATCCCGACTTTGCACATCCCCTCGCCAACGCAGTTGAAAAAGGTGAGTTTGACCTGGGAATTTTAATATGTGGCAGTGGCAATGGCGTTGCCATAACAGCCAATAAACACCAAAGTATTCGTGCAGCCTTATGTTGGACAGCCGAACTTGGTGCCTTAGCTAAACAACATAATAATGCTAATGTATTGTGCCTACCTGCTCGGTTTATCTCTTTTGAACTGGCAGCCGAAATCACAAAAACATTCATTTCAACTCCGTTTGAAGGTGGCCGTCACGCCAACCGTGTCAATAAAATAGCTTGCAGTTAAAAAACTGTTTAACTCTTAAGCTGTTTCTATTTTTATGTCGCAGCCTTTTTCTGTATGTATTATATCAGGCTCAGCACGCGCACAAAATAATACTTTACGTGTAGCGAAAGCTTTGCAAAAACAATATGAAAAATTAAATCACAAGGTTGATTTAGTTGACTTCCGTACCTATGATATTCCTTTAATTAATCAAGGTCCGGTTGATAGAAATAACTTAACAGTATTTCAAAAGGGATTGGTTGATGCCATGAATAATGCTTCGTTAATTATTGTTATCACCCCCGAGTATAACTGGAGCACAACTCCGGAAATATTAAATTGGTTACATCGCTTTGGCGACAGGAATTTTAAAGATTTGTTTGATGAAAAAGTGTTCGCAAGCGTTGGTGTATCAACCGGAAAGGGAGGTAAAGTACCGGCCTTACATATCAATAGTATTTTAAGTAAAATAATTAGCTTCACCGATTTAAACGCCATTGTTTCTTCAAAAATATTCGAATCACATTTTACCAAAGAAGTGATTGATGAGGATGGTAATCTGCTGGGGAATGAAGCCTTTAATGCCGGTCTTGCCGACTTTATTCAGTACACCAATCGAATTACAAACCGTTGGATGCTTTAGTGGTTGCTTTGTTTTCTCAAACAAGGCTTCCTTTACGTTTAATTACAACACAAATTTATGAAGTGTAAAGCAGGTTAATATTGTAGCACTGAGTCGAATATTCGTAAGGCTAATTCCAAAATAAATTGCCAATTGTTTATCCTTTATTATGCACTTTTGAGTCGAACTAAATTTTGCTCAACCTGACTTCTAATATGTAAATAAGTTTGATTCATTTGATACATCATCATTCCATAAAAGAAGGCTTTATCGGCAAACTTCGGATTAAACTTGTAGGTCCATAAAATCAACTTCCAAAAATATTTTCTATGCTTGTCTTTAATGCCTATAAATAAACTACTCGTAAAACTAACAAAAAATCTGACGCACTAAATTTTGGCTTTATTTTTATGGTTGATGAGGTAAACCTATGGTGCTTAAAAAATTGTTGGAGCCGCTGATAAGCATGCTCCGGCGGATAAATACCTTCGATTACGTTTAAAAATCCATTAAGTAATTTTTCTTCACCCATTACAGGATTTATGTTTGTATCACCTTCCTCAAATGCAAAATCTTTAATCAATCGTTTTTCCCTCTTCATTCGCTCATATAATTCGGTACCCGGAGGTGCTTTCAGAATATTTACAATAGGTAAAGGAATTCCTGTTTCTTGAATAAATTGGCGTTGAATCTCAAAACTTTTTTCTGTATCGGTATCAAATCCCACAATAAACCCACCCGAAATAATAAATCCTTTTTGATGTATAAGGTGAATGGTATCCAAGATATTTCTTTTCAAATTCTGGTTTTTGTGTGCATGCTTTAAACTAATTTCATCAGGGGTTTTCAATCCCGATAAATACATGACGAAATCCTGCATCGGCCAGTAATTGCATCAGCTCTTCATCATCAACCAAATTAACGGTAAGTTGGGTAGCAAAGAAAAAAGCTTGGATTAGTTTTTTTACGCCATTCAATTATTGCAGGTAATAACTCTGACTTTAGCAGTCTTTTATTCCCAATCAAATTATCATCAGCAAACAAAACCAATTGAGTGGTGCCGCATTGTTGGATTGCCTCCAATTCATCAATAATTTGTTGAGGAGTTTTGGTTCTTGGTTTTCTGCCAAAATAAGGCCGTTACATCACAAAAGTCGCATAAATAGGGGCAGCCTCTTGAGTATTGTATAATGTCGTACAAATAATCATCCATGTTTATCAATTCAAACATTGGAATAGGAGAAGAGGTAACATCTGCAAATTCCGTTGATTGATAAATTCTTTTGGGTGCATTGCTTTCAATATCAGCAATAAATGGGGGTAAGGTAATCTCAGCTTCATTTAATACAAAATGATCTACTAAGTCGAACCTCTCATATTCGTGTGTAAACAATGGCCCACCTGCCACCACTTTCGTTCCTACTTTTTTGCATTGCGCCAGTACTTCTCTTACCGACTCTTCCTGCACATTCATGGCTGATAAAAATACATAATCGGCCCAACGAATATCGTTATCCAATAAAGGTTTGTATTTAAATCAACTACCTTTTTCTCCCAATGTTTGGGTAATAACGATGCCACGGTTAATAAACCCAATGGCGGAAATGCTGCTTTTTTTCCCGCAATCTTAATAAAATGCTTAAGTGCATAGAAAGTATCAGGCATTTCGGGGTAAACAAGTAAGATCCGCATCGTTTTAAAAAAATATTTAACTATTTTAAGTATGCAATGATAAGAAAAGATGTGTTATCTTAAATATGGTTTATATAATTGATTACAAAAGGCATATCTAAAACTATGATGGCGTAATGCTTGAACTAGAATTTAATCATTATAATTTCGAATTGCATTAGGATGTTACCACTTTTTGAAAATGATAAATACAGCCAGTACAATGAGGGCAAATCCTACAACATGATTCCACTGTAAATTTCCATCCTTAAACACAAGTAAGTTTACCAACACAAATACAATGATACTAATAGCCTCTTGCAAGGTTTTAAGCTCAAATAGATTGAAGGGGCCGCCATATACTTGTGAACCCAGCCTGTTGGCCGGAACCTGAAAAACATACTCAAATAGCGCAATTCCCCAACTGATAAGGATGATACCCAATAATCCGGCCTGTTTAAGTCCGTCAACTTTTTGAAATTGCAGATGGCCATACCAAGCAAAGGTCATAAATAGGTTTGAAACCAATAATAATAAAATGGTGTAAAGTGCTTTCATTACTAATTTTCAGAATATTGGGCGAAGTAAATTTTTTAAACACAACCAAAAAATGTAGTTTCGCACATTATATCATTAATTTTAAACATGAAGCAACAGATAGATGCGATAAAAAAGACTTTGGAAAATGAAGGGTTTAGTCCGAAGCTTGTTGAACAATTAAAGGCATTACGTGAATGGTTTAAGGCAAACCGCAACGAACCGGGTTATGTTAAAATGATTCGTTTGGCATATGAGAATATTGAAGAATACGGTGATTATTCATATTTATACCTTGAAGAGGAGGATGGAGTAGCCAACTTAAGTTATTTACTTGACTTGTTAGGTGATTATGATAATAAATACAATAAAGAAGAATTGCAGGATATTAAAAACTTGATGTTGGGTATTGAGCCTGAACCTGAAGTAGAGTAATAAAGTACTAATTTTGAATAGATAAAGGTTATGTCGTATGCACGGCATAACCTTTTTTGTTTACGGGATTTTGCGTTAAGGATTGCAGTGGAAATCCTTTTGCTTAAGCAAAAAGATTGAAACGAAAAGCCTGACCTTGTTTATTTAAGGCTTGGAGGGTGGCCTTAAACAAGGGAACGCCACCGTTTAAACCACTATTACTCCGATGATAAAATGATTAAGTAATTTTATTTATGGTTTGGTTTGGCTAATGGTATTATAGTTTATACTTGTGTAACCAATTCATCAAACCATGAAGAATACAATTTTGTTATTAGGAGTATTAGGTGTAACAGCCTGTACAAAAACTATGGAAAGAGCTAATATAAATGTTGGAGCGTACCCGGCCACGCAGCGAACAGATGACGTTGATAATTATTTTGGGGTTAAGGTTGAAGACCCTTACCGTTGGCTGGAGCAAGATACCGCTGCCTTGGTTGAGCAGTGGGTTACTGAACAAAATAAAGTAACACAATCATATTTAAATCAGATACCATTTAGAGAAAAAATAAAAAACAGGCTAACCGAAATATGGAATTATCCAAAGTATTCATCACCGTTTAAGGAAGGCGAATACTATTACTTTTTTAAAAATATGGCTTACAAAACCAAAGTGTACTTTATAGACAAAAAGGGATTAATGCCGAACCTGAAGTTTTTTTAGACCCAAATGTTTTAAGTGAGGATGGCACAACATCATTAGCAAGCTTAACCTTTAGTAAAGACGGAAAATATTGTGCCATTGGTACCGCTAAAAGTGGAAGTGATTGGAATGAAATTAAAGTGATGGAAGTAGCCACAAAATCATATTTAAAAGATGTGATTAGCTGGGTGAAATTTAGTGGTGCTACTTGGTATAAAAATGGTTTTTATTATAGCCGTTATGATGAGCCTAAAAAAGGAAAAGAGTATAGCAATGCCAATGAATATATGAAGATTTTATTATCATGAAGTAGGCACAGAACAAAGTACTGATAAATTGGTATATGAGGATAAAAAACATCCGCTTCGATATTTCAATGCAATGGTTAGCGAAGATGAAACTTATTTGTTTATAAATGTTAGTGAAGGAACATCGGGCAGCGAAGTTTAATAAAATCATTAACCAATGCAAAGGCAGGATTTACAACCTTATTTAAAGGGTTTGAAAACAATTATTCGGTAGTAGCCAATGTAGGTAAAATGGTTTATGCCTTAACTGATTTTGGGCACCCAGGTATAGATTAATTGCTGTTGATCCTGAACAAAATGATCCGGCTAATTGGAAAGAAATTATTCCGCAATCAACTGATTTGTTGGAAGGCGTTTATACCTGCGGCGGTTACATGTTTGCCACTTATTTAAAAGATGCAAGCACAAGATTGTTCAGGTATGATATGGATGGTTCGAAAAAGAATTGAAATTAACCTTCCAGGTATTGGGAACAGCAAGTGGCATTTCAGGTAAAATTACTGATACAGAATCATTTTATGCGTACACTTCTTTTATTAATCCGGGAGAAATTTATCGCTATGATATTACTTCAGGCAAGTCGGAGTTATTTAGAAAAACAGAAGTGAAATTTAATCCGGATGAATTTGAAACCAAGCAAGTGTTTTACCCTTCAAAAGACGGAACTAAAATTCCATATGTTTATCATGCATAAAAAAGGATTAAAGTTAACCGGGAATAATCCTACCATGTTATATGGATACGGAGGTTTTAACATTTCCTTGACGCCTTCATTTAGTATTTCTAGAATTATGTTTTTAGAACAAGGTGGCGTGTATGCCATAGCTAATTTAAGAGGTGGCGGCGAATATGGAGAAGACTGGCATAAGGCGGGTATGTTGGCTAATAAACAAAATGTATTTGACGACTTTATTGCTGCTGCAGAATATTTAATTAAGGAAAAATATACTTCATCCGAACACTTAGCCATTAATGGTGGAAGTAATGGGAGGATTATTAGTAGGGCTTGCATGACACAAAGGCCCGAGTTGTTTAAAGTTGCTATTCCGGCCGTTGGTGTACTTGATATGTTGAAGTACCATAAATTTACCATTGGCTGGGGATGGGCAGTAGAGTACGGCAGTAGTGAAGACTCTTCACAGTTTGCCTACTTATATAAATATTCACCATTTGCATAATATTAAGTCGGGAGTAAATTATCCTGCCACATTAATTATGACAGCCGATCATGACGACAGAGTTGTGCCTTCCCATAGTTTTAAGTTTGCTGCTGAATTACAATATAAACAAATGAAAGATGGTAATCCGGTATTAATTAGGATTGATTCGAAAGCCGGACACGGGGCAGGAAAACCAACCACTAAGTTGATTGAAGAAGTAACTGACATGTGGAGTTTTATGTTGTGGAATGTTGGAGCTCATGTGAAATAAATTAAATAAATACTAATCAACGGCAGCATCTATCTATCAGCTGCCGGTGTTTTTTTTTTGAGCTCGATAAATACGATACCAACTGATGTAACCCGGTATACAAATGCCGGCATAAACTACCATTAAAATGGCATAAATATTTAAATGTTGGGTGTAGTACAACCATGCGCTTGCCCAGGTTAATAATGAACCAATACAGCCAACTACTTAATATTTTTCTGGCCTCTTTTATAGAGGCAATAAAACCTGAACTGTTACTAAGGTGTCTAATACGGGGCTGGCACTTTTAGTGTAAGCCGCAAAAATGGAAGCCAACGGAAATCCAATGGCTGCTATAATTATAATGGCAATTGGATGAAAATAAGCCGGCCAAAACATGTATGTGTCATGATGTTTTTCGGCACGATGCCAATACCAATAACCATACATACCTACTAACGCAAAATAAACGCTGATAAGTGCTTGAGCAAATAGTTGGGTTTGATAAAAACAACCACATACTAATACAAGAAGAAGCAATGCCAAGTAACCAACCGGTTTTGTTCTCTTTCATTAATAATAAGCTGTACCCAATGCTAAGTAAGGCTCCTAAAATTTCAAAGTATTGCTGTTGATTCACCGGGCTAAGGTATAATTAAAACTTGTTCATCGCATAGTTTAATGATAATGAATTTGGAAATGTTAAGATTGGTTCTTTATTTCGCATCTGTCTTAGGGTGGCTGCGTGTTACAACAAAGCCTGAGATTATACCCTTGGAACCTGAACAGGATAATGCCTGCGAAGGGAAGAGACGGGCTCTTTTTCAACGTAACTTCTGCGTTGTTTTCCAAGTTGGTTAAAGCTTTTGGATGATAAGTTTCTTCACCCGGAAACTTGGACTTTAACTTCTTTAATTCAACGTGTTATGTTTAACAAACATTACTTTCAATTCTTATTTCATGCGGTACTCTTACGGTTGCTGCACAACAAACACAACAACAATTAACAGATACTACAAAAGCTGTTGAGTTGTCTGAATCGGTTATTATAAGTATTAGGCAAAAGATGAAATACCTATTACTAAGTTTAACCTTAATCGGTTACAAATTCAAAAAGCCTATTATGGTGCTGATATGCCTTCGTTATTACAAATGGCTCCAAGTATCCATGCATATTCCGATAATGGTACCGGTATATGTTACAGTTTTTTAGGTTACGTGGCATTGATCAAACGCGTATATAATGTAACCATAAATGGAATACCAATTAACGACCCTCAAAATCAAGGTGTGTTTTTTAACAACTTTGCCGATTTAGCAAGCTCTGCCTCTGCTATTCAAATACAACGCGGTGTAGGCACATCAACAAATGGGACAGCTTCTTTTGGCGGGTCAATTAATATAGCTACGCAATCTATTTCAACAAAACCAGGTGCCGAAATTCATGCCGGCATGGGTTCATTTGGTTCTAGGCGTTTAACAGCCGAAATACAAACAGGGAAAATAAAGGACCGTTGGGGGCTTATATCCGCTTATCTAATTTGGCAACCGATGGTTATCGGGAAAGATCAGGGAGTGAAATTTTCTCTTACCTTTTTCGGCTGCTCGTACACTGATAAAAGTACCTTACGTTTTAATCTTTTGGGGGAGGCGATGCCCAATCACCTTGGCTTATCAAGGGATAGACGCGCAACCATGCGTCCCAACCGAAAAGCAAATCCATTTACAATGAATGAACGCGACCGCTTCCGCCAACACTTTTTTCAAGTACAACATCTATATAACTTAAATAATAGAAGACGGTATTCAAAGTTCAGTTTATTTTGTACGAGGTGGTGCTCCTCAATTTCAATTTTATTTTCCTGCAATATGGGGAACACCTTACAGTAGTTTTAATATGCCTAACGCCATTATTGGCAATGATACTTTTACTACTACAAATGCAATGGTAAGCTAAAGTTAAACCAGTTTTTTTATGGTGCCTTTACTAATTATTTTTATCGTACCCGGAATTTTGATTTGGATGCAGGGCTCATGTAAATTCTTTTAAAAGTGAACATTCAATGGAAAACCCAACGAATGGATGTTTTACCGGTTAATCAACAACTACCTCACCGCGCATATTTTAATACGGGTTATAAGAAAGAAGCTTCTGCTTTTGTGAAAATTAACGCCACCATAAGCAAGCATGTACAGGTGTTTGCAGATGTTCAGGTTCGTGCAGCGTTCTTTACCTATGAAGCTAAGGCAATGGCAATTTCTAATACAGCCTTTCCGGTAGAAGATATGAATTGGCTTTTTTTAAATCCTAAGTTAGGAATAACTTATCGGTTAAATGCGTATTCTTCCTTTATGCCATGGCAGGCCGAACCGGTAGAGAACCCACACGATTTGATTATTTCCAAGAGGATTTTGCACGCAATGCCATCTCTCAAAATGCTATCAAACCTGAATATGTTATTGATTTCGAATTTGGTTATCGTTATAAAAAAGGTGGATTAAATGCACAAATAAATGCCTACCACATGCCTTTACCAATGCAATCTTAAACACCGGTAAAAACAATAATTTCGGAGCAGCTATCACTACTAATGTAAACAATAGCACACGCACCGGAATTGAATTGGATGTGCAATGGCCAATTCGCAAATGGGTTACTCTTATTCATACATCTAATGTTAGCAGAAATAATATCAAACACATTACTCAATATTATAACACGCCTAATTTTGAAAATGTAGGATTTAATTTTCATAATGTTCAACCTGCCTTATCTCCTGCTCTCATCTTAAATCAAGGTGTAAGGGTTAATCATATCGCTTGGTGGCAGTGCAGGCTCAAGTAAGGCATGTGTCTAAACAATATATTGATAATAGTAATTCAAAACAGGCCGAAATTCCATCGTTTACAGTCGTAGATGCTTCATAGAATTGATGCTAAAAAAATGGTTGAAACGAGATATCAGTTTGGTGTCGCGTATCAATAATGTACTAAACGCTACCTATACCATGTGGGGTAATGCAGCATTTGGAAGTAATACTGCAACACCAAATGGGGCAGGCGATTTAATGCCTGCTGTTACTCCATTGTTTTTTGTAGCACCGCCACGAAATTATTTCATAACGCTACAATGGAAGTTATAACCGGCACATATTAAGTGCTTCATTAGTAGAAAAATTTAATGATAACCACCAGGTAAGCATAAACAATGAAGTATTTGTCATTGCTATATGAAGCTAAATTATTTAAAATGCTTATTGCCTGAACAATTGGGTGGTTAGGATTATCATTTACCTCTTGCTTGCAAATATTGCATGATGCAGCTTATGTAAACGGAAGTTTGGGTTGGCTGATGCAAAATTGCAAATGGCGGAACATATTTTTTGCCGCTGTTTAATAATGAAATGCAAGAGGCTATTTTTAAACCTGACCAAGCTGTAATTGCAGGAAGTGGAGGCAGTTAGCGGTAACGCATAAAAACTGAAAAATGGATACTTGATTAATGGTACATGGTTATAGTGCAGTGGTGCTGAATATGCTACTTATTTTACTATGAATGTAAAGAACGAAGCCGGTGAAATAATCAGTGTAGCCATTCCTAAAGCTGATGTAAATTGTTGTGGTGATTGGAATAGTTTTGGGCCTTGCCAATACCTTCAACGCATACCATTAAGGTGGAAAATGTTCTTGTTTCAGATGAGCAATGTTTTACTATAGGTTGTAACCAATCAACCAATACGGTACAAGCTTT